>QKMX01351163.1:26586-42472 GCA_003401595.1 Venustaconcha ellipsiformis
ATTTCTCAGCAGAATAAATACAGTTGGCATTAAAACAAACAAGGGGAGGTAAATATCAGCTTGGTTCATATTTCATGTAACACTGAATTCTTGATCTAGTTTACCCATGTAAACCATGAAATTGGTATCCCACAAATAGTAACAAATGCACAATATTTGTGAGCAAATAAGATTGCTCATAAAAGTATATAGGTAAAACCTTTTCTAAGCTGACAGATTTAAATAATATCATGGATCATGTTGCAAAGTTCATCTATATGCCAATCTCTTATCTTGTTGCTCCATTTCTGAGATCTTTTATCACTGTAACATGGAGTTTTTTACTTGATATCTAGTAATGTGGAGTTATAAAACTTTATGGATGCATCATTATCAACTGTTCATTACCTAATTTTGTTTATTATTTCTTAAACCAACAGATGTTTTTTTTTCTTCAGAGAAATGACTTATAATGTGTAACATTACTAATCATTCAATAGGTTAGAATTACAAAATGTAACAATACCAGTCCTTTAGTAAAATTTATGATACATAACAATACTAATCCTTTTGTAAGATTCATTACATGTAACAATACTAATCCTTCATAAAATAAGATTTATGACATGTAACAATACTAATCATTCAGTAAGTAAGATTTATCACATGTAACAATACTAATCCTTCTTAAAGAAAGATTCATTAAATGTAACAATATTTATCCTTCCATAAGCAAGATTCATTACATGAAACAATTCTAATCTTACCTTAATTAAGATTTTTTACATGTATCAACACTAATCCTTCAGTAAGTAAGATTTATTACAGGTAACAACACAAATCCTTCCATTAAATTGATTACATGTGAAGGTATTTATCCTTCTGTAAGGTATGCTGATCATGTTTTCATGCATCAGAAACATTAGTTTTTTATGTTAGTCAATGTTCTGGACTATTTTGCCATAGAAATTCATTGATTGATGCATTCTAGATGGTTAGTTTATTTCTTACAGCCTTGTTAACTTTTTAATGATAATTCATTTTAGAAGAAAAGCCCAAGAAAGCTGCTAAGGGAAAGAAAGGTAAAGAAGTGGAAAAGAGGAAGAAAAATGCTAAGCATAACTCAGATGATGAGGCAATTGAAGACAGTGATGAAGGGGACTTTGATGATAGAGAGGTGGACTACATGTCAGACAGCAGCTCCAGGTACAGTATGGGTGAGGGTGGGGATAGGTTTGTTTGGGTACTGGTCTGGTCTGGTCTGTAGAAATGGCATTAAATAATGTGGCATGAATTGGAGTACTTTGATGACAGAAAGGTAGACAACATGTCGGATTCCAGCTTCATGTACATTTGAAGATAGTGATGAACAAGACTTTGATTATAGAAAGGGTGAACAAGTTTCCAGACTGCAGCTCCAGATACATTGAGGGTCGGGTGGGATGGGAACTAGGTTGTTTGGGGTCTGTTGAGTAGAAAGAATAGCATGAAGAAATCTGGTATTAAATGGTACTTGGGATCATTGATGATACACAGGTTTATAACATGACCAACAGTAGCTCCAGGTAAATTGAGGATTGGGATTGGAAGGTTAGATTGGTTTTGGGTATAGCATTGAAAGATTGACATGAAATAGTGTGGTATTTAGGTGTACAGCATGTCAGATTCTAGCTTCAGGTACATTGGAGGGTTAGGTTGGTTTTGGGTATAGCATTGAAAGATTGACATGAAATAGTGTGGTATTTAGGTGGACAGCATGTCAGATTCTAGCTTCAGGTACAGTGAGTGTGGGTTGAGGTGGGATTAGGTTGGTTTGGGTGTTTTGGGTAGAAAGAATGGCATGAAATAGTAGGGCATGAAAGGAGGTTTGGCAAACTTCAATGATAGAGAGATGGACAGACAGCAGCTCCAGATAAAATGAGTTTGGGGAGTTGGGATAGATTGGTTATGGGAGTGGTGTGTAGATAGAATGACATAAAGCCAGTTTGAAATGGGACTTGTATGGCTAGCTGTTACTAATATGTAATAAACCCCTCTCTCCCCAATAATGACTTGCTATATTAGACTGTGTGTGTTAGTTGTAGTCCTGGCACAAATGCATTCAGTCCAAGTGTCTATGGATGATTTTTCTTGCGATGCCTTCATATTTTTGTTGGGATACTTACAAGGTGATTCTTAACTTTGTTACTTTGGGATTGACATTGCATCTAATATCTATGGTAATTTTTAATCGGTGCATGACAGCATACCTTCTCTCCACCCTAAATCTCACTGGAAATAAATGGGAGCTTGTTTATAGAATGGCCCACTTCATAACATAGAGGCCCAACATACTATAACCACATCTGTAACAGCAGCTGTGAATTTAAACAAGTGGAGCAAGATGCAATGCTATCTACCCCCACCTTTTTAAAAGGCCAATATAGGCCAAGCTACACTCGCAACCTTTATCATCTGATCTCCTTAATGATCAGGTTGAAGGAATTCACAACAGCCCACAAAGGATTCCTTCCTTCCATCTCTTACAGTCTTAGCTACAGTGGACAGATTTTTAGGGCAACCAACAGAAGTTTGGAGGGATGTCCCTTGGATATGTGCCACTGTGAAGCAGTCCTACCAAATTTACAGCCATAGAAAACCATAGTTCTGAACTTGGTGGAGAGGTCAAAGGGAGGTCATTTTTTTCTGCCAGTGTTTCCATGAGACCCTCACTATCTGAGATGACATACATTCATGTCCCCCTTATCAGAGATCCCAGTAGGGAGAAGGCTGTAATCTTTTATTACTGAATGGGGAAGATTTACCAGGAGAACATGTGGACCTGACAAATGGTTTCCTGGGTACTCTGAATCATGTTCAGTTCACCAGCTAAGAATTTGCCAAGAGTTTTTTCAGCTACAACAAAGTTCTTATTACTTGGTCTTCAGCATAAGTGTGTTCAGGAACCTCTTTCATGCGAGAAGGTACATGAAGGAATGCAACAGTGGGTTCTAATGCCATCCATTGTGGAGAATATGCAATCAGTGTAGACTTCCAAGAGGTAAGACTTCACATCCCCACTCACATGGCCTCCAAAAGTTCTCCCATTCACCTACAAGAGGCTATAAAACAGCAGGCTAGTATTATTTTACAGCAAGACTTGATTTCTTGTGTTACCCATCGCATTCTCAGTCTCCTTGTCAACGAAGACATCTCTGCCATCATTCTTTCACAAGATTTAGGTTGACTAGGTCTGAAATCAGTATTCAAGCTAAAAGAATAGGTTTCCCACTGGAATGAGAATTAACTTAATGCAATGGTAGATTCCTTGTCTCTATGGAACAATCTGAAAGATAATTCCATTGCTGCTGAATTTTTCTCTATATGGCAGAAGATATCTTTGTCCTAGGTCACTTTTTTGAACTCATGTAACAATGATTTTGTGGTCCAACTGGAGGCCATGCCTTTGAATAACTTTCAAAATCTACACAATATGAGGTTGCATCTCAAAAGCAGAGAAATAACTCATGACTTCCATCATGGATACATGCGAGTACAACCTCTGGCAATCATGATTGGTATGGATGCAAACACATAGGATGGGGAGAGCAAGTCTTCTACCATCTGGGATGCCAAAGCAGTGTGGTCCCTTCACAGTCAGTATTTACATATCAACATTCTCAAGATGAAAACTTTTTGAATGGTTTTCATTGGTGGCTGGAGAACCTATATGGGAATGGAGTTTTCATTCTGTCTGACACTCCACTTATCTCAAACAGCAAAGCAGGACCAAGTTCACAGACCTTTGTGGCACTAAAGTGGTGTCCTTAATGACAAATTCATGTGCAAGTTAAACATATCCTTGGCTGGCAAATAATTGGCAGACTCATTGTCCTGCAAGAAGGATCTAATACAGCCTGAATGGTCTTTTCATCCCTCGGTGATCGACCTATGTTGGACCAGTTGACAATAGGGTGGAATGCCAGAATCACAACCTTAGTCTGCCAGTTCCTGATCCAAAAGGCCTGTATAATTTATGCTTTTTCTAAAGATTGGAATGGCCAATGTATACACTTCTCCAACACCTCAGGTTCTGAAGGTGAACAGGAATCAAAAGAATCAGAGTGTCTCTTTGTCCTTATTACTCCACTCTTCATTCAACCTAAAAAATCTTGCAACTGAATCACCATGAATCAAGATAATTCCTTATCTGTGTTAAGCAACCATGATGGCAGGTGTTTTATCCCAACCCATAGTTACTGAGCCTGCACATATGGGTCATATTAAAATACACCATTAAGAACAAACTGTCTCACAACTAGTGGTGGAGAATCCCTCAAGTGAGCTGGACATCCACCATATAAAGGCAGTGGAATATGATTTTAGTGAAGTCTGCATTTCCATACCTCAGTAACTAACTTCCTCTGGCTCTTTGATCAGAAAAAGTTAGCACCAATCACATTTAAACCTATCGTTCCATGATTATTGACACACTGTGTTATCATAAAGAGAAGATATAGGACAAACCAAATACCTATCAGATCTTCTGTCATTTTGGATTTCACCTGGCCATTGACACTGAATCCTTGCCCTGGTGTAATTGTCACTTGCATTAACCTGATTAAAAAGGCACCATTTGAACTGCTCTCAGGAGCTAAATTAGTTCACCTATCTAAGTCTGGCCTCATTGCTTTGGCGATCGGCAGTCAAACCAGCAAATACATTTGCTATTGGTGGACCCATCTACTTGAAGTTCTGATAAGGATGACTATCACTCATGAAGCCTCCTGCTTTCATTGCTAAGAACAGGCTACCATTCATGGTTAATCAGATATTGGTAATAAATCCTGGTAATTCTGAACACTTCATCTCAAGGTCATCATGTATGATAACACAGGATGCAGTGTGAGCTCTGAGGTGTTTTTTCCAGGAATACTGAGCCATTGCCGAATTTCGCTTAAATGGGAATAAAGGATGATATATCAATATAGACACTTTTGTCCTGGATAAAGTGGATTATCTGTTCTGCATATTGAAATAAGCCCACACCAATCAATTTGCTTTGCATATCAGCTCACTAAGTTAGTATGCATATGAGTGATGCTGTTCTCTAACAACAATTATCCATATGCCATGGGATAGAAATTCGAGTACACTTCTCCAGTTGTTATCTGAAATCTTTCATCCTAAAAGATTCAATTTAGTCTGGTCGAACCTTTATCCATGGTACAAAAGGTTATGTTTCCAAGTCATTTCACAATGTCTTGAAGATGCAGCTTCACAACTTCTGTTGGATTTATGGGAGGAAATTTTTTCGCTTTTGAAGCCTTTCCCAGACATATGGGGTCTATTTTCATGTCATGTTGTCTTGAAGCTGTCTGACATACCTTTGGGGACCAGAGATGGTCTCTCCAGGGTAAGGGGATGTATCTCCATCCACCTCTTACCTATTCCCCTACTTACCTATTTCCCTACTTACCTATTCCCCTACTTATCTATTCCCCTATTACCTATTTCCCTACTTACCTATTCCCCTAAGGTATTTTGATTGTGTAATGTACTGGAAGAAGACACCAATTTTTTTTTCTAGTAAAATATGTCTTTGATAATACTTACCCAATCATAATATACATACACCCTCCCAATCTCACCTATATAGAGAGTGTGCCTTCCACTCCAGTAGTAGCTGACAGTTTCATGGGATTTTGCATCAATCTCTGTATTGAGGAGAGATCAATCTAACTGCCACCTAGGTGGGCAGATAACTTTCAGCTTTTAGCTAAAAGTTTTAGCCTGGGAGGACTGGCTTTGTGAGGTGGCAATAGTTCTGTGAAGGTATTATGATTGGGTAAATATTATCAAAGTAAAAATTGATTTTGATAGCATGGGAAAAGAATGTTCATATTTATTATAATAGCTATTTTATCTTTTATGGTCACAGTCGCCAACATTTCGTTGTCAAGATCACTTTAGTTGCAGGATAGCTAACATTTTCTGTGGCTTCTGAATGGCATTGAATAGATAAAGTGTTGTAGTTGTTCTTAGTTTTGCTATTTGAATGTGCAGATTCCTGTAAACAAAAGAAAATATTTTGGTCAGTCAATTTATTAGAAGATATTTAAAGTATTCTATTTTCTCTTTTTTAATGCATCCATTTGCCTTTGTCTTTGTCTCTCTTTCTCTCTCAGCCTAAATATATTTCAGTTGGTTATTATGTGAGGTTGATGTTATTTTGAAACCGTTTCCTTTTTGTTATTAAAAGATGTTTGTTATTATTATCTTATTATTCTGGCAAAATTTCTAATTTAGTATTTTGATTTCATCTATCCGATTTGTACTTGTGCTTCTGACCTTTCTAAAGTGAAAGTTACCTTGCACTGTCTTGGGTAGTGGGTGAAATGGGGTGGGATGCTTCACTGTACTCTGATTATGAAAGAATTGAGCATTTAGTTCAGGCTCTGCTTCCTGTGTTATTCTGAATTAACTGATTTTAAGTAGTTTCTTCATTCAGAAATATTTCACAGCCATATGATACATATTAAGTAGGAAACATGTAAGTAAATCTGACCAATTTAATGGCATCCAGCACCAAAATGCTGTAAGAGGGGCAGTGGTATATAGAGAGGTTTTATTGTGAAGGACTGTATTGTTTTGTGATGTTTTGATAGTCATGGCATGGAATAAAGATAGTCCCATGAGACAATTTTGCATCGTTTAAATATTTTTTGTAAATTGCAGTATGTCTGAGCTTGATGATCGTGATAGACTGGATAAATATGAGGAGAAAGGGGTGGATGAGGAGGCAGGGCTGAAAAAATTGATAGACTCAGAGGCCAGTAGTGATGAGGAGGAAGATAAGAACAAAGAGGAGGAAGGGGAGCAAGAGGATGGCAGTAAGGTCAAACCAGATAAAATTAAGAAAGAAGGTACATGCGTTTTGTAGATTTATTCAATTGAGTGGCATACATATTACCTTCTGTGACTGGTACCTTGTCATTAGTGTTCAGATTCTAGTTTTAGCAATTAGCTGTATTCAGATAGAAACTTAGATTACTGCGTGCCTGACAAATTTTTCCTCATATACTAGGAATTCTGGTCTACCTGCATCTTCAGAGTGACAAGGCACTGTTTATACATCAGACAATGCATTCTGCAGATCCTTTTGTTTAACATATGACTTAGTTTATTAAAATATTCCTTTTCTTTGTAATCCCAGAATAAATAGCTATACTAGGGTTGAGGAGCCATGGGTTAATTGTCTTACAGTTGTGCATAGAGGATATTTGCTTGTATTGAGTGAAAAAGGGATACATTTCATGAGTAGGTAAAAATACCTATGAGATGAAATATATCAATTATTCACCTTGAGCAGCCAAATTTTCTTTATATTTTATGCTCAAGGGACCTGGGTTGCTGAGTAGTATCAGGCACATGCCTTTGCAGACCACTCACAGATCATATGTCTGTGTGGGTTCAAGTTTCAGGCACAGCCAAAAATGGGTATGTAGCTTCCATTGGGTTGGTAGATCATTCAAGGTTTTTCCTGAGTTCTTCTTCCACCAGATATACTGGCCACATTGTATACTTGATCTTGTGTCAGAAGATAGCTCTAAACCAGAAACAGCAAGAAGAACAGTTTTCTGATCAAACATATTAATGTAGGGCAAATTGAAGTGATTATTTTTATGGTAATGTCAGTTTTGTACTATATATATTCTGCTGTGAATTGTTCACATTCACATATAAAATATGAGAAATTAAAAAATTACCCCAAGGTAAGAAAACACATTAAAAAAATAAGTTTATAGTGTGGGATTTGAAGGTGGCTTTCTTGCATCACAGGTTGGCATGTTACCAAGTGATTGACAACATGGTAGATGAAATTCTTGTATCATAATGTTACTGATGTCTATTGACAAAAGATGCTTTTTTGTGAAAAAATTGGTTATTTATCATGGACTCTCATAAAATTGATGGTAACAACAATACAAATTATAATCTTTGTTTTGATTACCCAAGCTCCTTAAGACAGTTTTTATTACATAATTAAAGGTCTATCATTCATTCAATCATTCCACACTTTACATCCCCAACTGCAGCATTTTTCATGGTGTAAATTAAAACCAGACCCAGAGTTTTGTTCAACAGTATATTACATTGTTTATGCAAAAAGTTGACCAAAGACGCTTAAAAATAATGCATTTAGAAAAACAATTTAGTTTTATGAAATTAGTCCAAAGCTGTCAGTGTATTGGCCCTGATGTTATCACTATAAATGTTTTATTATGGCTCATTCAGACCCTATAAACATACTCTCAGGAAAAGTTCTTGATGTTTTATGAACATTTGAAAAGATTGTGTTTGAAGGTTCACTCACATAATCAAACTTACTCTGAATTGGTCTTAATCACTAAGCTGTTGTATGCATTTCTTAAAGGTATGAATAAGATCTTGATGAAAGAAAACTAAGTCTAGTATCATAAGTTTGTTTTTTTGTGTTCATAAAATACCCCATTGCCTTTCAAACATTTGCAAGTTCTAAACCATTGAGCAAAACACCAAGTTATTATATCCTTATCTGAGATATTGTTTCCCTTGACAACCATAAATGGTGTAGCCAATTAAAGAATAACTTGAGAGCAGATTTTGACTTACATCTCTGCTATATCATTTTTGCATGCAACAACAATGACAACAATAAGGACAAGAACAAAACTAAAATATTGTACAGAGTGACACAGAGTTGTTCGAGTTTCAGCATCATTTCCTGGATTGAAAATTTTGAAAGAACTCTGCTCTGCATGCATAAGCTGGTCATAATGATATTTTGGACACATCTATCAGGGGTCAAGGATGATTCAATGTAATCCTTTGGTAAAATTTTTTTTTTAAAGATACAGGCTGCTGAGGTATGACACCTGTAGCACAAAACTGCAAAATTAGCATTTTACAAAGTAACATGCAGGTCATAAAAGGTCATTATAAAATCAGATGATGAAATAGAAAGAAAGTGTACAGGATGAAAATGATGTTAATCTTTTAATTTGGCTCATCAGATTAAAAAAAAAAATCAAAGTTTTCCTTTACAATGTGAAATTTAAGGTTATTCAAATTCACTCAAAGATTGGTGGTGAGAATGTGTTGGAAGTTTTCCTTGATGGAAGTATTATTGTTCTTTCTTTTCCCCTCAGGTTCAGAGAGCAGCAGTAGTTCCTCTTCTGACAGTGATTCAGATATTGAAAAGGAAGAAAAATTTTCTTCAGTTTTGTTTATGCAGGTAATATAATTGTATTAATTCAACTGGTATATACAGTCTGTTGTTTTTATGGAAAAAAAATTTGCTTATGGTCAAAATGTCATCTTTAAAAAAAATCACATTTGAATTTCAATCTATACTTGTGCATAAGCGCATTCACATATTAGCCAACCTCCCAAACAGGTTAAAAAACAGTAAAAAGTGCATGACCCGCACGTAAGTCAACCCATGAGTCTGAGACGACATTGCAAGATGCAAGTGGTAAGCTCTAAATGCACTTATTTATACAAGCCATATTATAAAAATAATATATTATCTTCAGACCTAAAGAAAACGAATTTCTCCAGCCATTCAGCTGTGCTCATCCATCACTTATGATATGCATGAATGATGACACCAGCAGGAAATTTTATGCTTTTCGGCCGAGTCCTCCATTTAAAAATGATAACAGGAGGCTTGAACCATCAGATAAACAGGCCAAAATGAGCATGAAATTGATTTTTCATGGCCATGATTTTAATTTGAATGTTAACAGTAACTTTAAAATTTTAAGGGATGTCAGAAACTTTTCTCTCTGACTGACGGGCATTGTCACAAACAGCTTGGATAACTGCTAAATTGTATTTCCTGGTCTTTGTAATATTACCTGGCCAAAAGTCCTGTAGAGAGGAACTCGTATTAGCTGTGTTGATCATAGACCTTTTATTTCTTGACTTTACTAAGTTCACTGTTCCTTTGATACTCATCGTATGACATATCAATGCACATAATCTGTGATGCATTGACTTTCCATATTCTGCCATCTTTTTGATGAAAAGATCCATATGGTGTGTGAGAAAAAATCATTGACATGTATAAACATGGGATAGGGAGATATCCCTGTGGATACAGATTTGTAACAGGAGCTCAGAGAGCTTTGTTCCTGGCATAATCTGATCCCCTTGGGTTAGATTTTCCTATCATACATGGGGAAGAGAATGTTTCTGCAGCCAAAAAATGCATAACAAAGAAAGTCCCATTATATTTTATTCATATACTTGAGCTGGTAGTATACGATATAAATAAAAAAAATGAGAAGATTGTGAAAATAATTATACCAAAAAGTGATTACAATAATTTAAACCAAAAAAGAATTTAAAAATATTCTTTATTGTATGAAACTGAGTGCATAATTATGAAAAGTAACTTACAAATATACTTGCACCATTGTTTCTTTGAAGATGGCTTAATTTTAATTTTAAAAATTACTTTTTGTTCAAGAAGGCAACTGGTACCATTAATTGATCACATTTTGCATATTTCTGCAATATTAAAATAACTTTCTTGCTGCACCAGTAATACATTACTACTTAATCAAATTATGGTTGGACTATTATAATATTACATATTATAATTGCTTAACCTGCACATCTCCCTCGTCCCTTTGCACCATGTACATTCCCTGGTCTACCAGTTAAGTTAGTCTCTAGTTGTTTATTTCAATCATACTTTCTTTGTTTGTGGTGAAAATAATTCTGAGTTAAATAATTTTTGGTGAAATGATGCATCAAACCTAGATGTATACATTTCTTTGTAAACTTTTCAACATTTAATATTGAGTGTACAGAATCTTCTTAGATTAGTGAAAACAGACAGTTGCATGGAAGTATGTTAAACTATTCTGTCCATCCATAAATCATTGACAGGCAGCACATAATGCAAGAACAGAGCTGTGCTGTTGTATGCACATTTTGTATATTAATATATATTAGTTGTGATATTCATGAAGTGACTCATATTTAATGTATTTTTTTCCTTTCACTTTTTTGCAGAAAAAGAGTTCTTCGAGATCAGCCACTCCCACATCTTTTGAAACAGAAGACAAAAAAGGTACAGTGTGATATTATATGCATCTCCATAATGTACACATTCTTTCTAGTGTGCAGTTTTCTTTCTTATTCAAAGGAAATTATGTATTTGTTATTTCTATCCTTTGACACTATTTTTCTGGGCAATTATGCAGTTAGGTCATGGGCATTCCAGGAATCTGTATATATTCAGTCAGAATGAGATGCTCTTTTGTTAAATGTTTTTTTTTTTTAAACCACACTAAATTTGTATTATTTTTCTAGCACTGAACAAACGTTTTTGTACCACTTATAAAACATTTGTGATATTTATGAAGAAACTTGCTAGTCTTAAATATTATTTTCTGTAATGCAAACATGGAAATTCAACAGATTCACTGTCAGTTTTAAATCTAGTGGAGTAACAAGAATTCCTTAAGTGTTAAAATTATTGGCAATGGGATTGGATTTAATTAATCATGCTTCTGTCATTTGTGCATCTTACCTATAGGATGTAATACTTTCAGTTGGCACAAAGAGGAAGCCAGAAAGTGAAACAACTGCCTCCGTCTCTTTACCTCCATCAAGTAAGAAGGTCAGGACAGAGAGTCCTATCACTGCAGGATCAGGGGCAAGGTACATAGTGTTTCTCATATGGATTATATAACTATTTAATCTTACATGATGGATCTGGCATTTGATAGAGATGCTCAACCTATGATTTTCTATCACAGACCAAAATTTTCCGTTTTGTAAATGGAACTACCTTTTTATTTTAAAGATTCAAGTTTAGTCCATTTATACAGTATTGGATTGATTTATTGCTATGCATTTGAAACTATTCAGAATTGTCAAAAAAGATGTGTAATTTTGGGAATTCCAGTCATATTTAGATGAAAATGTCAGCTTTTTCTGCAGCAGATAATGGGGAGTACCACAAGTAGCAATGAGCAGTTTATGGGCTTTAGTATCATCTACCAAGAAATTACAATTAGTTGAGTTGACAATATTTTGGACAGAATGTTTTTGTGAAAAGTGACACTAAGCACAACAGAGAGGGAGACACCATTTGCCAATGAAATCCTGTATTGCAAATTTTACAAATCAACACAAAGTAAGAAAGACTTGGGGAATTGAGATTCAAGGCATAGTTAGAATTGCCCCAACTTTTTAAGAAAACTTTACTCCTGTTTAATTAGACACTTAAATTGGTGCCTAGCTGGTTACTTTAATGAAGCTGGATGGTTTTGTACCATGAACTAGATGCTCCTCATATTTACAACACAGCTACATATAGATAATCCAGGGACAGTAACTATGGCTACAAGATTTGATCTTCAAAGTACTGAATTCTGGGCATAGTGACCTTGTAACAAGGTCTGAGAAATCAAAGAACAAAAGCTTCTGACCAGTGCATCTGCAGTAATGATGACATAGAGGAGATACATTCCTCAATGTGGATCATAAAAAATACCAGGCACCCAAAAAAACATTTTATCATTTTACCTCCAGAGTTTCAAAAATATGGTATGTGGAATTTTCTGTTGTATATTTTTTAAAAAGCAAGTTTAAGTGTTAGAACTTTAAATTTATCTATTAATATTACAGAGAAGACAAAATCTTATAAAAATGACAACATATGCAACACAATGTAGTCATACCACAGAGCAGCAGCTGTTTTGACTATGACATAAATTTAGAAGAATTACATCTTGGTACAATGTTGTTGAGACTTTTCTTCACAAAAAGGAGGGAATTATATGTTTAATTCTTGCAAATATTCAAGTAAACATAAAGAGAAGAAAACAGAACAATATTATTTAGAACTTTCTTGTTAACAAATATCTTCATGATTATTAAAAATCTAGTCTGTTTGTTAGAAAGGGGACAAATCTTCATTTTGTTAAAAATGTGTGCTTAAATCATTAACTTTAAATTTAATGCATCAGTAATTTCTTGTAATGAAAACAACATAAAAATAGAGTTTGAAAATGCCATAAATTAATGCACTTTCTGTATAAAAATAAATTTATTTAATTACTGTTATTCTCATAATTTTGTCCTGAAATTTGCTTGGAAGTTTAATGTTTCTATTCAGTAATTAGGTTGTCCTAAGCCTATCTTCCATTTGATATGTAATGAATTGTCCACCTGCCTGTGACTACACTTTCAATCCATTCACATATTCCACAGAATGTTTTTAAAATAAAATTCAAAGCTAAGGAGTAAATTACCATAAGTTCATACAAACCAATGAGACAACTGTGCAGTATATGTTTAGGCATAGAGCTGGGGACGTACATCACATGGGGATTTTTCAGGGGCTGTACATCTTTTATAAAATGCCAAATCCTTAATTCATGTTTCTTTTTCAAAGAATACATAAAAAAATTTGAAAGAATGTGTGAATAAAAAAAATTGATAAGTCATGAATACAAAACAGCCATGACACATTCCACACCTGTCTCATCATTGTTACTGTTAAGATTCTATGCTATGGTCTTCAAGCAACTGTGTCATCACTGTTAGTGTTAAGACTTGATGCTCAAGTTTTCAGACAACTGTGTCATAATTGTCAACATTAAGATTCCATGTTAAAAGTTTTCTAGCAACAGCTGTATTCTGGTTGTAACTGTTAAGATTTTGTATTCAAGTTTTTTGGCAACAAGGTGTGATCAGTGTCATTATTAAGATTTTGTATTCAAGTTTTCTGGCAACAAGGTGTGATCATTGTCAGTGTTAAAATTACATGCTTAAATTTTCCATTAATAATTACATCATCATTATCAAGTCCGATATCTTGGGGTTTTAGGTGAGATGTTATGGTGTGGGTTGCAGGTAAGGTACCATATATGAATCCCTGCTATGTACTTTTAATTAGTTGTACATGGAATACATTTTATCAATTTCATGTATCAGGTTATGGTAACCTAATAATATCTACCATTTTAGGAATATGTGTAAAAGTCACCATGCTCCATATCATTGTGCAGTCTCAGCTCCGCACAAAGGTCAGCTAATAATTTTTTTTGCTACTTGCAGCGAGGGTATAACAGAAGAAGCAATTCGACGTTACTTGATGAGGAAGCCTATGACAGCTAAAGAACTAGTGCAAAAATTCAAGTCCAAAAAACTTCACATGACAAAGGAAGAGATAATAGGGAAAATCCTGCAGTTATTGAAAAAGATTAAACCAGACAAAAAGAATGTGAATGATAAACTATATTTATCTTTACCAAAAACAGATTGAGTTGAAGACTTTATGATCAAGAGGAATCTTCATCGGAATTATGCTAGTTGGATACCATAAGACTAAAACAAGAACAGAGCACTGAGAGATTTGTTGAGACCTAGTTTATTTCTGGAAATCTGAATGGTAGCAGGCTGCCATAGATGATGCCTGAGAAGGAGTGATATAAAGATTAGTCACAGCTGAAACTCAAAAATAAAGTTTTATGGTTATGTTCTGTTTGTGTTTCAGCAAATGCAGACTCTGGAAGGAATGACAAAACGATATACTATGCAACCATTTTGGAAGATATTCCAGCATATGACAAGTCCAATTTTTGACACATCAACACAAAAAATGTTGATGTTTTCTTAATTGGAACTAATTAATCAAAACAAAAGATTCTCTTTCTTAAAGAATAGCTTCAGAACAGTTGTAAAAATGCAACTGAATGAATGCCCTATGAGTATTTGTTATTGCTTGTGCAGATCTGTAAAGTTCATTTTGAATTACCCATCAAGTTCTTGAATCGTATGAATATCTTACAGGCTTTTCAGAGTTTATGAAAAGTAGTGAAACATCTTTTATGAGTTTATTAGGATCAGTGGATTTGGGCTCAGTAAGTGATGATTCATATAAGTAAATTTGGATTTTGACAAACAATAACAGTTTGGTGAGGGGAGGGGATATTACTGTGGGGGGAGGGGTAATTATGTAGTTTCAATTGTGAAAATATGTGGAATAAAAGAAGCAGAAGAATTAACATTAAAATGTATTTTGTTTCACAACTTTGAGTTGGCAAGTTTTATTTGATTTTAACCAAATTTATATGATAAGCAAATAATAAAATATATAAAGTTATTTTATAAAGGCTGTTTTTCTTAACTGGAATTCTAAACAAAAATCAATGAAACTTTGTTTCATGATCAGGGTCTGACAAAGTTTAAAATGAATACTGAACCGGTTAGGTAACAATTCAGAAAAAGTCTGTTAGTACAGCTTTCTAATCAATAGAAGGTATTTTATTATCATCTTTAAGACTTCCTTTGTTCCTTTTTATGAACCAATGATACTTTTATAATTTTAAAATATTGTTAGTTTTGAAAAAATGTAGAATCGCATAAGTACAGCATGGTGCTATAGTACACACAAATTAGATTGACTGTTGTAGTAATGCTTATTCTGACCATGAATAACAGACTCATATTTTTTATGTTCATTCATTGAAATTTCTTCTTGTAACCTTTGACTGAGTTGATATTGCTGAATAAATTTTTTAGAATATCATTTTGTTCATTTTCTTTATTATAAACACTCTTGTCTCCATGTTTTGCTAATACTTTTTCTGTAAAAAAAAAGAATTCCCTTTTCTCCTTGTAGCTGGTATAAATGTTTCTCAGTGTAGCTGGTGCAAACTTGAATTAATTATTAAGCTTGCATGTTTATACATTTTCTTTTGCAGTGTGATATCAGTTTATATCATGAAAGACAAGTATGTAGTAAATATGGAAGACAATTTGATTAGCAATATTTAATACTCATTCTTCCATGGCAATGTGTTTATTTGATATGAAAGCTTGCTTCTTTTCTCCCACTCACACAAGAAGCTGACATACT
>QKMX01351171.1:6708-16989 GCA_003401595.1 Venustaconcha ellipsiformis
AAATAGTCCGTGTTGAATGCCTAAATGACCCATTTGACTTGTACTATAAGCTTGTGAAGCTTCTTGGTGGGCACAGTGACCTATTCTGGGAGTTCACCCATATTGGAACAGTGCGATCTCCTGGCAGCTCACTACATAGGTCATCACAAGTCTGAAACTTGTACCAGGTATCTTGGAATAGTGAACTGCCATTGCTGGTACAGGGTTGTAGCAGAACTGGCACAAGTGATGGATCTGTCTAGTGCCAATTCAAAATCCAACTTGGGTACAGTAATGAATAGTTTAAGACTGTCAATGAATCCAGTGCAGGCTGTGCTGGGCATTTAAGAGAGAATTGACATGACTGGCTATACATGGAAAATACCCCCCCATCCATTTCCAGAAGTGAAAGGCACAGACCAAGGTTGTGCCAGAGATGCAGTGGATAAAGTCTGGAACCAGTAATTGTATCAGAATAAAGTCTAGTACTGGCTCTCCTAAGCAATCCTTAGTATCAGGTCTGCATGTAGTTATTGAATGTCCAGGTCTGGTCCATGTGAGCTACCATACTGACCCAGTAATCTGTGCTGTGATGACATTATCTGGATGTGGCAGGTAGGCAACAACATAACTGCTAACTGTGTTGGAAAGCCACAAGATGGCAAAGATGGCTGTTTTTTTTTAAACAAGTGATTTTAAATTTTCTGTGATTCCAATAACAGAAAACAGGCATTGTCTGCAGCAATACTGATGGTGTTCAAATTCTTGTATGTATGCTTCTTGGCTGTCTCATTTGCTCATGTTAATTGTTTGACTATGACAGTTACCCATCTCTCTTGAGCCCAGGAGGAACAAACATCACAAGTATGGTTTGAACTGTACCCCATACATTTAATTACAGGTTGGGTGATAAACCTGCTTCCAGGCCACACATTTAATTACAGGTGATGTGATAAACATGCTTCAAGACCACAAATTTAATCCTGCCAATTGTTGTTGATACCAGTAACTGAAGAAAACAAAATATCTGCATAGACACATGAAATTAAACACTGTGCTATGCATGTTACCGAAATGATCTTATTACCTGGAATAAATGATGAAGTATCTTACAAAAAAGGTAGAGTATTGAGAGGAATTAAATGCTAATGACCACAGGGCAGGCAATTAAGATGGACATACAGATTAGCTTAGTGCATGAAAAAGCTAGATGAATAAAGCATAAAATATTAATCTACAAGCAATGGACAAGTCTTAGAAAAACAGAATGTGTATATTTCCCCAATTGCACAAAGTTGGTCTCATTTGCTTGTGTAAAAGCATGCTGACCAGACACAAGTGCAAATAGTTACAGATGAATTATGGAACTTGGTGCCAATTCCAGTAATCAAGAAAAGACAACTATCATCTACACAACATTTTTTCACACTTTTGTTGCTAAAAAAGCCAAAAGATGTGGATAATATCATCTTTTAGCTTGGAAATTGTGAGGAGCAGATGTACTAATAATATGTTATGATCAGGTCATATATCTGAAGAAGTGAATGGGCGAGTTATGCAAATGTTAAAAAAGATTTTTTTATGAAATAGGTGGATTTTTGGGTGTGCAATTTTGAGAATTAGCACGAATCATTCAATCTTTTCCGAGAATAGACATTGGAATATACATGCATTGCACCATGAAGATTCAGATGTCTGCTTTTCAAAAGGTGTATTATTGCTTAATCATGAGTTTTAGTGTTAAAGATCTGAAACGAGTTCATGAAACACGAATGCCTAACTAATGTGCTTGAAAACTGACCAAAACGCTTCCTGTCCAATCAGGACAATTGTTGTTTAGTAAGTTCTAAGAATCTGTTGCTTAAAATGGTGGTCATATTTGATAGCAGAAAGATATATGAAAAATTTTGAAAGCCAACTATGCCAGGATGCTTTCTGTTAAATTTGGTCAAATTCAGTGGAGTTGTTTCTAAGATAAAATTGTTTTTCTAATAACAGTGGTTATAATTGATGGTGGATCAGGATCATTTACACAAATTTTAAACTTCATTACAGGATGCTTACCCTTAATTTGGTCACATTCGGTTCAGCAGTTTCTGAGAAACTGTTAGGAGCTTTTCTGTTCTTAGCAACAGTAGCCATATATTACTGCAGAATGGCATCACTTGTATAAATTGAAAATCATCAATGCGAGCTTTTTATAAAATATGGTCAATCTCTGTCAGGTAGTTTATGAGAAGACGCAGTTTCAAAATTTCATTTTTTTTGCAATGCTATTTGATAGCAATCTGCATTGTTTGAAAAAAATTTTTTAAAGAGCTACAATGCACGATGCATTCTGTCAAATTAGGTTAAACTTTTTTGAGTGGTTTTTGCAAAAAATTGTAAACAGCAATTGTGCATGCATGAGGGACGAATTTACCAAATCACTTGGTGCCAGGTGAACAAAAAACTGCTGAAAGGCCCACCATTATGTATATACACTTGAAATTATCTCTGCGGTCAGCATGAATTTCTGGGTTTGCCTTTGTCACTATGGGCCAAGCTCCTGAAGTAATAACCTAGAAACCATTGACAATCCCTCTCAAGGACGCAGTGGTGGCCCATTGGTTAAGGCACTGGAGTGATATCCAGACTAGGTGACCAGTTTGGATTGTCAATAATATGTGTGAATCTTGCTCATAATCAAACTATGCTGAGATCTTGATGATAACAAGAATAGAATGTCTGATCAGAATCTGCTCAGAAATATGGCCTCTAAAGTATTCACAAACTCAGCTAATCAGGTGTGAGACCACATCATTAATATGCATGGATGACACTCATAACAGAATTCATCCAAGTTCCTGATGATACAAGTTTACACATAACAGGTCTTATCAAAATCTGATCAGAAATATGGACTCTAGGCTATTTATGAGCTGAGCTAATCAGATGCAACTTCCCCTCATTATCATAAATGAATGTTGTTCATAACTGAACTCGTCCTAGATCTTGATGGTGTAAGCTTTTATAACAAACCTAACCAGAAATAATTGGCTCAACCAATATGATGCAAGAACTGGTCAATTATGTGTGGATGTCACTCTTAATCACATTCATCTAGGATCTTGATCATATAAGCTTACATAAAACTACATTTTAATAGCAGCAATTACTTATCATATTGCAAATACATAGCTGAATTTGTCAGTAAGGTGGATAGGCTGATGTCAAACTGATCAAAACAGATAAATTAAATGTACTCATTGTAGAGGAAGAGGTCCACTTCTACAGAATGTTCATGTCTCTCTGAGTAACACGCTGTGCTGTAACAATTAGACTCTGTGGAAAAATGCCTGCGCTTTGTTGTGTCTAATGAGCAGTGGTAAAAGGAGGAAAAGGTATTATGGGAGTGCCAAAAAGCTGCTTTCATAATATCCTCCAGAGAGGAATGATTAAAGTAGGCACATGAGGTAGCAATGGCTCAAACCTGATGTTTCATAATGGTGAAGTCTCAAATGGTGAGAGACTTAGAAGCTAGTTTGATTGTCATGACAATCCACCAAGTGATAGTGACAGCTTAAATGTCTACGTAGCCCTTAATAGGGTTGAAAGAGATGTTTCCTTCCCTTTCTTTTTGCTTTGAAGACATTAAGATAAATGTGAAGAACATGCATGGGACATATCAGCCTATCTTGATCATCCCATGCACATATGTTACTGAGACTGGGAATCTCTATGGGTATTCTGATTTTTTGCATGAAACCAGGCTGGCTGAGAAGGGAAATGTAGTCACAATTCGCCATTAAACCTAAAACAGCCAGAGTCAATGGGCAAGGCATGAATTTCACTTCTTCATCTTGCCAATGCAAGGGTGAGAAGGAACTCAGTTTTGAGTGTAAGATCCAAAAGGAAGCTTCACTCAATGGTTCATAAGATGTTTTTGTTAACGAACAAAGAACACAGGAATGATTCCATCTGGGTACAAGGGAGTGAGAGACAGGTCTCTGAAGCTCAAAAAACTTTATAAGACTGGCAAGATGCAGATTAGAACCGATGTGTTGGAGATGGCAACTTGAAAGCCTTTGATAGTGGATACTGAACATCTTTTGTTCTCAAAAGGAAATCAACAATGGAAGTTACAGATGGGCAGATTAGATCAGCGTGTTTCCTACAGCACCAATCACACAAGATTCTCCACCTGACATTAGAAACTTTGGATACAGAAGCTCTTCTGGCTTAAATGAAACTAGTGACTCTGTCTGAAAACTTGTTCTGGCAGAAAGATCATTTCAGATGAGCCAGGCTTGAAGGTGGAGAATGTCTGGGCTGTTGTGGAGCAGGGATCTCTGGTGTTCTGACAGGAGATCCTTCTTGCATGATAGAGACTTGGGTTGATCTATGAAGAGGTCTAGGAGATCGTTGAACCATGGTCATTGGTGCCACAATGGGGCAATGAGAAGGATCTGAGCAGTGGAAGTTTGGACTCTTTGAATCGGCGATCCCACTGAAAGATGAATGCATCGACTGCCCATGCTTTCTGATCCAGGACTGAAAAATGTGAAAAGGAAGTTTGTTGTTGAGTTTGGTTGCAAACAGGTCCACTAGAGGTCTTCCCCAAAAGAAAAACAGGGACTCTGGTAATGAGTGGTGAACAGACCATTCTGTGAAGATGGCTCTGTCTTTTCTGGATAGGCTGTCTACTAATACAGTCATTTTGCCCAGAATGTGGCAAACTTGGATTGTGACATTCTCTGAGGCTGCCCAGAGAGGAAGGTTCCAGACCTCTGAGCAAAGAGAAGGGGCATGTGTGTCGTAGGTAGACCATGACACATCAGCCCCTTATTAGGTTGATGCACCCATGCATTGCCAGAAATACTGCTCTCATTTCTAGGTTGTTGATGTGGAGAGACAATTTGGCCTGAATTCAGGAACTGTGGAGAATTATGCCCTCTGGCTCTAAATCATCTCCCCAGCCTGAATCTAATGCATCTGCAAACAGATAGGAATGGGAATTTGGTTCATGCATAGGAACCCCCATTTGGAATCTGTCTCAATCAACCAAAGCATATGGAGGTGAAAAACTGGTCATAGAGGGATTGGGGTTGATAGAGAATCTCTGTGACGTTTCCAACTTGCCAAAATGAGAAACTGTAGAGGACACATGCAAAGATCTCTTAAAGGAACCAATTTGGCAGAAGCATTCAAGGTTACAAGAAGAGAAAGATAAAGCAGAGCAGATAAAATGTTTTTCACTCTTAGCATCTCTAGGAGAACCAGGATTTGATCTACCCAATCCATGGAATCCTGAGCCAAGTTTTGGTTCATGAGGAACTTCATTCCCCATGTAAACAAAGTCGTGTGATGGAATGAGTTCCAACTTCTTGAGGTTGGGTAGGAGACCCAATTAGTCATGGTGGAGCAAGAGCGGAACAGATCCTGCTGAAGGGACTAAATATGGACATTATGAATCAGCCAGTCTTTGAAATACTGGATAACCGATGTTTTCTATATTCAAAGGTAGGCTGCTACTACTCCCATAACACAGGTGAAGACTGGGCGCAGAAGAGATTCCAAATGGCAGAACCTGAAATTGAAAAACTTCTGGTCTAGGCAAAAACGAAGAGATATGCAGAGCGGAGGAAAAATGGGAATGTGTAAATAGGCATCCTGAAGTTCAATAGAGATTGCCCAATTGGTTGTATGAAAAGTGTTCTGGATTGAGGAGGTTGTCTCCATATTAAAGGTTTCCTCTAACTGAAACTAGGTGAGTGGGGAGAGATTGATAATGATTCAAAATTTCCCCCTTTTTGTGGCAACCAAGAAGATTTAGGAATATAAGGTGAGAGATTGATCATTAAAACTGTCTCGACTGCCCCTTTCTGCAAAAAGGTGTGCACCTCTTTCCTTAATTCCACCAGACTAAACTGTAGAGAGAAAATGGGGGTCCTTGATAGGGAGGGGGTGTCCTGAAATTGGAGTTGATAATCCTTGTTTACAATGGAGAGGACTCAACCAAGTCCAATATGCTTGACCAAGCCTCTGAGAAAAGCCTAGGCAAGCACCTACTGGAACATCTGGAAAGAGATGCATGGCAGGAAAGGATAAGGCTGCTCCCCACACCCTTTCTGCCCTAATAGGAAAGGAAGATTGGTTAGAAAACTTCCTCTTGGATCTGCAGTGACCTGGGCGCCATGGGCCTAATGAGGGAGGAGGTGGTCTAGCAAGAATTTGTGGATTGGATGGGGGTTGTGCCTGCTTTAAAAATTTGGCAGATGGTCTCTAAGGATGATTTGCCTAACCTCGTTACCTGGTCGATGATGTACTGGGAGTGGAGGTAAAAGATTAGTACTGGGAGTGGAGGTAAAAGATTATGTTGGTAATTGAGTGTCTTGAGAAGCCATGGTAGGAATGATGCTCCCAAAGAGGTTCTTGACTTCTAGATGAGCAGCCCTTAGAAAATCTTTACTGTGGCTACGCAAGACCTTTGACAAGTCCAATGAAGCATCACAACAGATATGAAGAAATGCAGATAATGCCATGGTAACAGATAGCACATGCCATCATGTTTTGGCCACTGCCTCCTGCACATCTCGTAAAGTGGCTGGATTTAGGGAGGCCTCTCTCAGCATACTAAAGTAAGTAGCTGAGAAAAGGTTGGCATGCAAGGCTATAGTTACAAGTAACCAGATTTTCTGTTCCATGGCATCACTTGTTCTGATGTCCAGGATCCTGAAGAAACACCCACTTTGGCCACATCAGCTTCCAAAGATGTGGTTTAACAGGCCATAGGGAATGTACCTGGCAGCTTGAAGAAGAGATAAATAAGGGGTCTCAATATAGAGCGAGGACCACCCTCTACGTTGTGTAGCTATATTTTGGCCTTGTGAAACCGCCACAATTTTTCCTCAATCATCGATGAATGTAGGAGACACACGAGGTCTGGTTGAATTGGTACCCCGGAGATCTTTTCCAAACTGGAAAGGAACTTTTTGGACTGTGTGCGTGAAGGTTTGGGGCACAGGTCAGGGGGTAACAAATGGTAATCTGATTTATTCATGAAGATGTTTGTCCCAATATGTGAGATCTGTAAAAATCCAAAAAAATCTGATGAAGAGGGAATGTTCTTCCATCTTTGATAGGTTTGTCTGGAATGTACGAGATTCCAGGTGGTGGAAGACCACAAATTACAAATGGTGCAACAGTCTGTCTGAGAGCACCTGGATCACTTGATGCAGTCTGTGTGTGGATCCCACTTGGACTTTATGTGGCCACACTGCCGCACAGACTCTTTTGCTGACATTTTTTTGTAGTAGTGGTGTGATACCTTGTTGTTATGAAACTTTACTTACACATGAATAAACAAAGGATGGAAATTATTGTTGAAGTATTTCCTTATTTATTGAAAGAAACAAGATATTCCAGTTCTGATNATTTGTTTATTGAAGTAACACGCAAAAACATCAATTGAAAAATAAAAATACAGGATATGATGTCCTCAACATTTGAGTTTGGCCTGTTATTTTTCATAGAGCATAGGGACTTAACCTATACCATTCTGTTCATATTTTAAGTAAAAGTGTCAACCACCATGGGTAGAACATGAAGTAGCTTCAGAATTCCCGCAAAGAATGAAAGAATGAAGTTAAAAAAGGAGAACACAAAAAGCTACAATATGGTTTTTAGAAACAAAGAGACAGTAGCAACACTGAGAATTATAAACACTGCAGAGAAGGAGAAACCACTAACTGCAGTATATTAGTTGTCCACAAGCATATTTTCTCAGTCACAATGGCATCCATGAAAAGAAGGACACATAGGTACATCTACCTTCTGCACATGACCATGCAACAGTGGTGTGCAAAAGATCAAAGGGTCATACTGACTTTTTCTCCACTCTGGGAAGATGTATTCACATCATACGGACAGTATATTTTCTGCATGAAAATAGATCATCTAAGCAACAGTGACAGGATAAGTAATTACTGCTGTTAAAATTTATTTTACCAACAGCAATTTGAAGTTTAAACACTGTACAAACAAAAAAAATGTCATGAACTGAATTACTGAAATTTCGTCACCATGAATAATTATCAAGACTATGTGAACTTACCACGTAACTGTATTTCCCATTCTCTGACACTTTCCATTTGCATGCTATTCAAGTCACTAAGGTCATCATATTCATTGCGGAATGCATCGTCAGACAAGGAGAAAGTGGCAAGAGCTCTTGAAGCATCCCTTCCAGCAAATAATCCATAGGGACCACCTGCAAGAGAGCAAAGACAATTAACAATGTAAACCTTCCTCAAATCCAGTTCAATCTGCACCTTTATAAACAAAGATCAGGGAAAAAATTTAACAAACTCTGTGTTTGTATAAAAATATGCCCCCACTGCAACCAAAATAGTTCAGGTCCAAATGCAAAATAAAAACAAAATTCATGTGAAGTGTTCTCTGTGTAATCATGCTAGAACAGATTTGGGACTGATTTATAGACATAAAGATGAAGAGCATTCACAAAATGTATTGCTCATATCCACCAATACCTTTATTGACCCAACAACACTATATAGCACCAAGTGTTACAAGTTGTTGCTGTTGTTGTTTTGTGTTTAACACCATATCTCAATGCAAGATAGGCTACACATAGTGGCCAGAATCAATAGTAGAGGAAGAACCTGCCTGGTAAGAACCACTGACCCAAGAATAGCTACTGGCAGCAATCATAGATACCCACACTGGCCAAGCCAAAAGGTGTTACAGGTGATCCAGGACCCCCCATTTCATTAAGGAGGGTGATAGAGAGAGAGAGTTAATGGTGCTTCTTACCATAAGATCACTTTTTTTTACAAGTTTGTTGTGAGATCATATTGGTATTTATGATTTGGAAATAAAATTTACATTGTTATTGACTTCCCAAATTAGAAGCATGAAGTAATTTCAATGACTTTTAACAAATGTGGACAGATTTTATTTTAAGATAAAGAATCATGATATAAAAGATCAAGATCATAGTTTACATAGTGTATATTGGATTGATTACATTTTGCTCACTAACAAAAAATGATGATAGGTCAGTAATGTACATAACAGATTTACATAGGAAGAAAACTGAAATCAAATTCTTCACCTTTCTATTTGATACTGTAATGCCAATAATAACTTTATCTCATATCATTTAATAGCAAAGTTATCACATGATTGTGATGATTTATAGCCAATGATACAACTTTAAAAAATGCACTTCAAAGCTGCTGTAACATGATGTATGCTGCTAATCAATAGTATTATAGATAAACAACAAAAAGTTGCTTTTTTTCAGAACTCTTGTAGTTTGTGATGTTATTTACAAATACTACAACAACAATAATTTTACACTGAAATAATCTAAGCAATTAACAATGATCTATTTTTATCTATGCATAACTTAAGTTGTCCTAAAGATGCTTAGCCCTAATTACATCACCTTGTCTGAATTTTGGGTCTGGACAAACACCTGACAAGTCAATTTAAAACTAATTTCTGACAATCAGGTTGGTTTAAAGCTGTATTAAGTTTTTTCAGTAGCTTATATGCTTTAGCTAAAGTCCTAGCAGAATTAAGATTTTTTAAAGTGACTTCATAACAAACTGTATTTTGCAAACTTTTATGCACAGCTCAAAATTACAAAAAAAAAACAAATCCAATTAGAAACTTGCTTCTTTATAACAGTTCCTATTTTGTACACCTGCTCTTGAGAATTCTAAACAAGGTTTCATCTAGTACAGCAGGTATGTCAGAGATACTTGACAGTTACAACATGTCCCAAGAATAAAAATAGTGATCCACTTTTACTGTACTGTCAAGGTCACAAGAGGGCTGAAGGGGCATAATGGACTCTAATAAATGGTGCTGAGGGTCACACATGGATAGGTGTGATCCTGCCATCCTGGAGTAGCACAGATGACTCGAGTTTGTACAGGCATAATCTGAAGTCTAACATTAGCATTTTACATTGATCAATATTAAGACGGGTCTTTGCAATTACACTAAAACCTACCTTTGAGGACAATTAAAAGACACCTGTCCATTAAGAACAATATTTACATGTCCATACTTTTATGACAATTTAAACCCCATATTCAAAAGATTAGCCCCCATATATAAAAGACCTATCAATTAATGATAAATTCTTGTTGTCCCTTTAGTCACCTTTATTATATAGATTTCACAATATCACAGTGAACTAAAACTGGATGTTGCTTAACAGAGGATTAAACAGTGTAATATACCAGCAGGGGTCAAGCTAGAATTAAATTGTAGGGAGAAGTGACTTCT
>QKMX01351178.1:5332-21836 GCA_003401595.1 Venustaconcha ellipsiformis
ATATATATATATATATACAATATTTATTTTAATATATTGCACGCCTTAAAAGAGCCGTGCAAGCTGCTACTTACATAAAGATTGCAATGAAGAATATTGAAAATATGTTTTACTCTATGCAATAATTTGCACAATTTGTAATTTTTTTTTTCTTGTATACCAATTGTGTTGTTCACGAGGATGTACAGTTTATTAATACATGGATCATTCCATCCAAAAATGCATACAATATGAATTTATTTCACTGCTCTTTTCTACATTAACATACATGGCATTTTTCCTCTACAGTACCTATCTCGACGTCGATTGAGTGAGCTGAATGCAGATTTCAGGGATGAAGACACTCATTATTTGTATCTGTGTTTACTGTTGTGGCTCCTTCGAGTCTGGGGCACCATCCGATTTATATTATTCTGCTTCAACGTTTCTAATAACAATGGTTTCCTGATAATTCTGCAAAGCATCGGTGACAGTGCACAGGCTTTTGGCAATTGCGTTCTTTTCTGCTTTTTCGATAAAGAGGTTATGCAATTTATCAAAGATATGTGTATTTCTACTATATTTGAGAAAGTCGAGCATGAACGACTTATTCCTACTTCAGGAGAATCGGCGGTTAATGAAAGGCTTACCTCTTACAGCACAGTATAATTGTTTGCATTAAGACCAAACAAATTCTCGTAGTTAAACATGTAGTTATAGACTTATAGAATTATATATTTGTAACATTGCATACGAGACAATCGTACTCTCAATTACAATACAAGGTAATATTGTACACTACAACCAGTCATTACTATAATTCGGACTAATATCATATATTCATTAAGTGACAATATTTTATTTCCTCTAGTCTTATTGTTCACTTTGACAAATACTTCAAAATCATAATCTTACTGTAAATTATTTTTGGAAAATCTAGGGAATGATTCTTGTTTTGAATTTTGCAACACATTCAAAGGCTTCTAATAATGAACAAAGTGAAGGAATAAAAAAATAAATACTATGCAAATTACTGACCCTATTTCTCCTAGGAGACATACCCGGTACATCCCTCTCCATCAAAACAGAATTAAATATAACTGACACCATGGCCCCAATGTGAAATCCGCGTTATAAAAGATCGAGGCATTATGGCTTACTGGAATTTAATACGGGGGGGGGGAGTGGAACATGCTGATGTATCGGAATTTAATTTTGGTTTATGTCCATTATTGGGGATATAGATTTTCCATGCTATATTAAATCGAAGTACTATTAGTGTTGAAGATATATGAATTTAACATTTTATGGGGCACTATGGTATTACGGATTATAGAAAGGACACATTGTGGATGTAACTATAGATCTCCACTGGAATTCTGGGCAGATATAGCCCTATAAGGGACTGTAACTCTGAGACCATTGCAGCCATTATATGGAATACACTATGCTGGGTGCTCTGTCTGACAAACACCTGTTGAGCCGAACCATTACCTCAGTTGACTGATCGTCACCCATTTTCTTTGACCAATGCTGACTAGTCATTACGTATTCTGACTAATAAAACACTATGTTACTGACCCACACCTATGTTGACTATTCTTATTGAACAATACCTCTTGTAACTAATACCTATTCCCAATGATCGATAGGTGTTCTTACAGTCAAACACATTGCTTAACTGATGAAATACTCTGACAAAGCCCAGGAAAAATGAACAATGCGCTGTTTGCCAAAATATTCTATAAAAAGAAAATCCTATTCTATTTAAATAGAGTAATGACAGTTGATTTTATTCTGTGAAAGCGGTTGCAACATTTTGTTGATTAATAAAATTGACCTTTTTCAAAGAATTCCATGGTAACGTTGTATACACTTTATCCAAAACAAGTTGGAACTTCCAATATTGTCCTAAGATCTAGTGTACTTTTAGATAGCAAGCATAGAATAAATGTTGTTGAAATCGCTGGAAACTAAAACACAAGGGACAGAATAACTTCGATGGAAATATAATTTTATATTTCCAGGTTGTGACGTCCGTGTGCATATGTTGACCAAGTAAATGTATTCATTGGCGCTGTAAAACCCAAACATAAGATAATAAGTTAGATACGATATAAACTAAATCATATAACATAGCAAAGTAACTATGTTTGATATGCTTAAAATGATGGCCACGTCAAGCGCAGACGGTATAAAATATCTCCTTAGCAATTTAGATGATTAAGTGTAAAGAATGCTAGAATAAGAATTTGAAGATGCTGAAACAATGTTTCATAGGGTCTTTTCAGACAACGAAGAAATTGAAGGCATTCCTATTAATGAGCCCTGAAAAATAAAAGTTACTATATTAAGAGAAGGTGATATTAACACAAAACCGGAAGTAACGACACATCGGATACATATAATCACTTCAGAAGGTTTTATGCGATGTGTTTTATTTAATAGTTTCTTTCGGGTTTCACGCAATTAGGATATAACGGTATAAAGTGTATGTATATTTGGGATTACTTACTACTTGGATTTATTCAGATGACATTATATGTACTGATATATAGACTAGTCATTATTATCTAATCGACATTTGACGGGAAAAGCTAATAAATTTAATTTCTACGAATCTTTCAAGTTTCGTTTAAACATTACATAACATTTGTTTCTCACTTTTATAATTCTATATTGTTTTTAGACACGTAATATTTATAAGAGTTAAGATGGTTTTTTAAAGAAAAGGCCATAATTCTAAAAATCTGTGAACAATAAATAACAACTTGAAATTTCAGTTACAAATTAGGTTTAAATTAGCCTGTCACTCCAAACTTAAATACCGTGTTTAATATAATCATTAACGATCTTGGTAAATCCATTAACTTAAATAAACTATACCTATCCCATTTTACTGATGACAGTGAAATTTGGAGACAAGGTCACCCGGAAAACTATATCAGTGAAATTCAAGTTAACCTCTACGCAACAAGGGATTGGGCTGACAAGTGGGGATTCAAAAGTTCGACCAATGAAACCCTATGAATTGTATTCTCCCCCTCAATAAAGGAGAAACAAGATACCCGATTTTAACACGATAATTGAAGCCTATATGGATCAACAACTTAACCAATATATAAACCAAAGGCCACATTGTAATCATAGACTCTACAAGTGTCTAAAGATCTATAGAAGCAGATAATTTGAAAAGCAGGAACAACCGTTTACAGGGAACTCAATATCTACTCCGGAAAATAACGTCCAAATTATCATACCCAAAGAACAACCCTACAAGAAAAAAGAGAAAGATATTTAGTCCCTCTGGATATACCCAGACATCACTGACCAGTCTAGTGGTAACTTGTTAAATACATACCAAAATATAATCATATTCTTGCAATCAATAGGAAAATATTAAAATATATAATCCCTTTCCATTATAGTTTATACAATTCTTTTGACAAGGATATTGAATGTAGCGCACGGGCCCTGTGGAAGTGTGTGTGTGTGTGTGGGGGGGACAGGCCAAATGGATCAAATATATCAAAATATACACTAAAAGTTTGGATCCAACCATATAGGAAGTGGAGTAATTACAATTGAGAAATATGGACCTGCCTCCCCCCCCCCCGCGGCATGTTGCGTGTGCAGACAATCGATTTAGCAATGCTAATAGTAACACGACCCACCTAAATCCTCTTTAAGAGAAATATAGCTACCAATAGAATGAAATATTTAAACACTTATAACTTCACTTACTAATTCCTTTTCATTTCTTGCTATAGTAACTAACATCATAGAAAGGACCAGTCAATGAAAGCAAAAATCATAATGTTATTTGGCCCTAAAATTATAATTTATAAGGTGGCTAAATCCCACAGACAGCAGCTTCAGCTGCGCAATTATTTGGTTTATAACAGCAGGTCCCTATCAATATATAAGGCGACTAAAACCCCAAGTCTTCACGCGTTTCTGTACAAGGTGGAGCCAAAAAAAGTAGTATATTAAGTCAAATAAAACTAAATATCAACACACTACACTAAATAATGCACAATACAGATACATTCAAAAACTAGTCTCTTCCTAATCAGGAAAGGCATATAAATCTATCATACAAAATTACAAAACGAGGATATTAGATCTATATCTCCGGATGTTTAAGGGTGTAGTCGGTGATGCTTGGGCCTCATTTTCCGTCGTATACCCCTCCCTCGTCTCGCCCGGACATGATAATTTATTAATATGCCATTCATACATCAAAGAGTTGGTTAGTGGCTCAATCCCTACCACCAATATCGCTACAAGATGGAGCCTACGAGTACAAGCAAGACGAACTACTCTCGTGGTAATTTGGGAAGAGAATTTAAATAGCAATAATTGAGGAAGTATCTCCCAGAGGTGACCGACGCAAATTGGATCGATTAGCGCCCATCAGAGGGAGCGAACAAATGATTCGCATATTCCACCTGCTATTAACGCTGATACCATTAGTATTCCTACTATAACTACAACAAGAGAGATTCCATCATCATAAGGACAAACCACCATGTAAGACCATCTTTGCTTGCTAATAACAACAACCACCACAACAGCAACAATTGCCTCAGTGAATACTGCTCACACAGAGGCGCCCCAAATGGACATGGAGGTAAAATTTAAGACACGAGAGAAAAACAAGTGGTGGACTCAATGGAGGTAACTCGGATACAATGAAAAACGACGGAGAATACAAAATAAACGCCACCCTGCTAAGAAATAGGAAAAACGTGACCATTAGTTATGCAATAGACCCATCAACAACCAAACCCCACCCAATGCAACATCATCAAAACCATTGATAGGAGTTACCCAAATCATTACTATGGCTTGGAAAAATCTACAAGAGAAGCAGAAAAAGATGTCGAACATCGCTTCAATACCATCGCCAGTACCAACAGAAATAACCAAAACAACAGCATCAGACACAACCGTGGCATCAAAGATGGCGATAACATCGACATAGTTTAAACCTGTAGCATCAAAAGCAGCCACTGGAACTGCGTCAGCAAATCCCAAGAAAAGGCGGTATAGAAAGAAAAGCCATGAACTTAACAGTCACAACCAAGCCAACAACATAAACTAAAAACTCGAATCACTGCCTAGCAAAGTGCAAACATGGTCAATTATATATTGATGCACCAAATTACATAGAAGGCCTAAGATAGGTAATGGATAATTATCAAAGTTCAAGATGTCAACAGACATCTTCGTTATCTCGTGAGAATAATTTTTGACAGCGGTTCTAAGACTCAGAAACATTGGGATCATTTTTACTTGGCTCTATTTCCACTACTGACATTAATATCCAACGAAGTGGTCCAGATTCACAGCATGGAAACACCAAAATTCCAATCACCGCCAGAATATGAGTACCTAGCTTTTTTAGATATCATGTGCCCGAGTATAATTGCATCAGCTGTCAAATGAAAGTTCATTCCGCCCAAACAAGTGAAGGAACTGTTTCCTGACGTGGATAAACCTCAGTCCTTTATAGGGCTATCAAATCATTGCCACGTAATAAGGGAATTCCTTTAGGCTCGAAAACCCGTTTTGAAAATATTTCACTAAGCAAACACTGTCATTTAATCACCGTTCCAAATTAACAACCAATTATCATAATTTTTTGATCATACAAAAAATTTGCTGGTCTCTTAGATAACTAGTTTTGTTTAATCTTTAATATAAACATGTACACTATGTATCTTTGAAATTAAATATCAAGATTGAAAAATTTATAACTCAAAATCATATCTCTAATTACGATTGTGGCTTACGTGAAATTGGCAATAGAAATTACCAATTTTGTATATAAATTGGTTGAATTTGATAATATTATTTTATGGCTTTTCTGGAAAGTTAAGTCTGGCATTTGGTGTTCCGGGTCCCTCTCCTCCCTGCTGAATGGGATATTTTAAAGACAAGTGTGTGGCAATTCCCACTCGACTATAAATCCGGATGCCCCGATTAACATGTATCCACGAAATAGAGGATGACGTCATATGAGAATTGTCCAATCACGCTATACGTCTCATATCGCAGTAGACAGGCATTTCATCAGAATGAATGTGTTGAGTCAATTCCCATTCATCACAGCACTAGGTCATTCGGGACTTTATTTTCCCACAACCTGTTGGCTCAGTTCGTATGCATAAATGAGCTGGGAAATGGAGTTATTTTCCTTCACCCCGGCCCCGCGATCTATTAATTTGCCTGCGGTGAAGACATTAACCCGTTGCGCATGACAAATGGCGAATGTGAGGTAAATTTCAAAGCCAATCAGCCAGTCAGTCAGTTCCATCATCCAAAAAAATATTTGATCATATTAGGCAACACACATTTAAGTAATAACCATCATTATTAAAATAAACTATTTTGCTCAGAATCTAGGAAAAGTACTAATAACAACAACAACAAGTTGTCCAATCAAAACAAGACTTTCTACACCTTAGGAACAGTAACGGTTTTGCACTGACCTTAAAAAGGAGCTAGGTAACAAACTTTCACAATCTTGGGAGATATCCTCAATGTTCAATAACTTGGTGAACTGAGATTTTCCTTTAAGCGGATAGTGTCACACTTAAACTACAAATTGCGAATTTTATACTTTATCAGATTATCAGATTAATGCTTAATCTCATCAACTCTCATATCAAAGTGTCTAGGGAAACAAGAAGTAAGGTTGTTATAAAATCAAAACAACCAGAAATCAGAAAAATCAATACGTTAAAAATGGAAATGGCTAAACCTATCAATAACTCAATAGATACCTCATAAATTGAACCTGTTACTTCATGCACTAGTAAATCTGACAATAAAAAAAAACACCAAACCCCTACTCGTCCCACCAATCCTAAACAAGCAATAGCAAATAGTCAACACACTGGTCAAAATATTATTGGGCATTTTCGCAATAGCAAACCAGCAAGGACACAATCGCCAGAAACTTACTAGTTTAAGCACGTGTATCCCCACCCACCTCCGACTCAATCTAATTGATCTTGTCTCCAACGCTCACTATCACAAATACCCCAAAAGTGATAGTTCAATGACGATTCAATCCCAAGGAATCCTAAGGTTATCACCCAACCAGAAAACACGGTGCCGATGTCACCAAATGTGCTCCATAAAATGGAAGGAGAGACCAAACATGATCAAAAGGACAAAGATAAGAGAGATAATACAGACTTACCAATGGTGAGTAAAGCAACGAGCAGCATAGAGGAAATCATAGAACGTTTATCGCCACAGAATAAGTTTAAGCTGATAACTATTAATATTATATCCAGTAGAACACAATCAAAAGAGGAAGCAACACACAATAATCAAGTGGAAGAAAATAACTTAAAAAGAAGATGCCAAAGAAGATAATCAAGGTCTGACTATAACTGCAGTCAAAATGGAACAGAAAGATAGTAATGAATCCATGGAACCAATGGAAGAAATAAACTCATCCGATACGAGAGAAATCCCCAATGCGTATGCAGAGATACTTTCAACGAGAACAGTGAGAAATCACAGAGCCTAACTCATCTACCTATGACACAGCCAGACGAAAATGAAGAAATTACTAAATACAGTTGCACGATAGACATCAAAGCAAAAAACAGACTGGAACCAAAGAAAAACAGAAAAAATCGGGAGAAGACCAAAATAATATACTTCGGAAAAGGATACTAGCCGAAAAGGGAAAACGATCGATTGCAGCCAAACTCGTGGACCAGCCAAACCGTATTCAACAAAAGAACCTGTAGAACAGGAAGAAATAGTGCAACTGATAAAGCAACTTGACCAACCACATTGTAAGCGAAACAAAAATAATATGGAAGAAGCAAGCCCAAATATTGCAATTGAAGGAGAGGTGAAAACACAGGACAAAGGTTAGGAAGATATAAAAAAAAGAAGTTAAACAAATCAAAGGAGAGGAACAAAATAATACTCTGGTACAGAACCACAAATGACTAAGGAAGAAAACCAGACAGAAAAGAAGGAAAAGAAGGAAACAAAGGCAATAAGACCAAATAAATACCATCCAATTGAGTTAACACTGTTCATCAACATAAAACCCCCAAACGCATACATATTAACTACAGGAAGTTTAGTTAGTGAACTAAACAAACATCATAAAGGTGAGTTTAAACTTATCTGGCCCAAAGCCAACTAAATAATGATTTGGTGTTTTACAGCTAAATCAATTAGCTAAGTACATGGAAATCACAAACATTTGAGGAATCCATGTAAGCATAACAAGGCACGACTCCATTAGCAAGAGAAATCAAAACATACATCAATAATCAAAGAAGTATCTAAAGAGACATCAATAAAAAGACAAGCTGGATTCCAAGCAATCATAAAACTACAAAAAAATCACAAATACAAAAATATCAAAAACCTAAGGGACTCAATTAGTCCATTATGAGAGAACCTTCCATAGCGCTATTAAATGACAATTGGAAAGGGATTGACACATCCACGGTTGTACTTGAATATAATATGCCCCCAATTATTTGTAAGGTCAGGACCAAAGGGCCAATCCTTTAAATTGAAGAAATACCAAAACAAGCCAAGGTTCTGCATTAATTGCGAAAGATGGATACAGCAAGGCTAGATGCAATGAATTAGGAGAAAAACACTTGGGACCGTGTAACCAAAAAGAACAAAGATGCGCCAATTGTCAATGTAATCATGCATCAATAAGAGAAAAATGCATATGCACCACCATGGAGAGATAAGCCTTTAGAATTATGGACGATAAATCCATAACTTATCAGGAAGCAAACCTAGTGATAAATGTTGTAGCAATTAGAGCTAACAATACAAGAAACAATAACTAGCCAAAACCTCCTTAAAACCATTATTAACAATAAGGATTCAAACAAGCAAGTTAAACAGAAAAAACATAAGAAAGGCCAAAAGAACAATCCAAAAGCAATAAATATTTAAGGATAAATAATCTGGTCCAAAGATCAAACCAAGAAGTGAACATCGCAATAACCTAAAGCACAAAGTGGGAAGATATAAATCGATTGTAACCAGGAACATCACGAAAATAAGACGCAACAGATAACGTGGAACCATATTGTAGAAGCAAACCTACAAGCAATGCAATGGAGTCCAACCCTTAACCACAGACCCATAAACATATTAAAAGCAAGGATAATGGTAACAGTGTCCCTAATAATAAAATCTTGAACATTAATTCAGATTCATTTCTAGAACTAACCATAATAACAATTTATATCAATGAACTAGTAACAGGAATACTGCAAATTCAATATAATATTCAATTACCAAGACAGAAATTATTCCTACTGCTTACAGAACTAGCTGATGATTGTTTTAAAAAAAACATCTAAGATTATTACTCGATTAAACAGGTGACAAAGACAATATAGTGAATTGGTAATGGAATACAACAGGGAATTCGTTAAAAATAGATCAAACAATAAAAAAGGAGGTGGACTAGCTATATTTATCCACAACTCCATGTCTTATGTACTATCAATCCCATCTAAAGAAATACCAAACAGCTAGAAAGAAACTCAAATTATATTCATTAATATGAACCATACAAAATTGTATATAATGAACTTCTACAATCCTGTAGCTAATCACCCTACGCAATACATGACCATAGAAGAACTATAAATAGATTAGATACAGATATCCTAATTTGCGGCGACTTCAATGCCCATAGGGAGACCCGGGGAGGTACATAACAAGACAAAAGGGGTACACTAATAGAACAATTGGTCAAGAAAGGTAAATAAATACTTAACAAAGGAACCCACCCCAGACTTGACCCAAGAAATTAAGAACAAAATTGACCTAACTGTAGGTACACCAAGATTAGCCATAACAATTGACCTGGAAGTCTTGCAAAAGGATTCCAGTTTCCAATATAAATTACCATCCACATCCAGATGATAATAAAACCCCAAAATCCCTTACCAAGACTGAAATAGGACAAAACAGACTGGGAAACCATTCGAAACATACTAACCAATATTGGCTCGGATAACGTTAAGAATACTAATACTGACCAATATTATGAAAACATTATTAGAGCTATTACAGAAACTGCAAACCAATTCATAAATGAAACAAGCGGTAAAGGAACCAAAATACTGATGCCATTGTGTACCGAAAAATGTACACAAGCCATAACTGACAAACAAACATTAGTCACCCTCTCTAAACACGCCAAATTGAACTCAGATTTCCTAAACATAAACAGAAAGAAACAGCTGACAAAAAATATTAAAGGAAACCAAATTAAAATTATGGGGTAAATATTGTTCGTCATGCAATAATTAGAAGCAACAAAACATGGCAGGGTTTAAATTCAAAACAATTAAAGGCAAATTAACAGAAACCTTCCAAATAATCCCCAAATAATCCCACGGACGGTCACTGATAACGAAAACGCAAATATCACCGCCGAACATTTTGCAAACATGATCAGCAACAAAAATGATTCAAGCAAATGTCTAAATAGGCAATGAAATTTAGAAACAAAATCACTCCAATTTTTTGAAGATCAGACAGTCGATAGTAATAGGTTGCTACTCAATGATATCTTTAAAATTCACGAATGAAGACACTAATTAAGTAGTAAATACAACATATCTCCCGGAGATGACCAACTGAGTTATGGAATATATCAATATCTACCTGGAAATATAGAAATAATACTACTGGACTTTATTAATAAAATCTGGCATACCGGATCGATTCCGAGAAAATGAAAACAAGCAGTGGTCATACCCATCCTAAAACCAGGAAAAAGATCCAACCATCGTAAATACCAACAGACCAATCTCCCTGATCAATAACATCTGCAAAATCATGGGAAAAAAGATAAATAGATGACTCAGAAACAATCTGAAAAAAAGACAACCTTATCATGATCATGCCAAATCAACGTGGGTCCTGAAGCAAGAGGTTAACCATTGACCAATTAATCCCTCTAGAATTCTGTATCAAAGTGGAATTTAAAGCCATACGTAAAAAAGACAGGCATCTAATTGCAATATTTCTTGACTTGGATAAAGCACTTAACCTAGCCTGAAGAAAACGATTAATTGCAAACCTATATCAATACAGAATAATAGGTCGAATTCGTCAATGGATAGCAAACATTCTTACAGGGAGAAAGACAAAAACAAGAATAGGAGATGAAAATTCCGAAACATGCAACTTGGAAAATGAAACCTCACATGGATGTGTAATAAGCCCTACGCTGCTTAATATCATGATAGATGCTTTGAGTAATGCGATCAATAAGAATCAACTAGAGCTATCCCAATTTGCCGACAAAAGCGGAATCTTGAGACCTGGAAATCCAGAAATACATGACATCATAATAAAAATACAAACCTGTCTAGATGAAATTAAGAACTGGGTAGACAGATGGAGATTTAAGATCTCGAAGTAGAAAACGGTAGTAACATTATTTTCTCCATTCGTGAAGAAAACACAAATACCAAATCCTATTTCTACAAAATACATCCATATAATTAGTTAAAGAAGACCGCTTCTTGGGAATGTTTTTAATTAAATCCTTACCAGGATATAAATCTCCTAAAAAAACATCAAAGGTTCTACATGTGGAGCAGAAAAAAAAACTCTACTGATTCTATATGAATCATTAATAAGATCAAAATTGGATTATGGATTCCAAGTGTACAACTGGGCTAAACTAACCATGCTTAATAAAGTCGATAACATCCGAAATCAATCCCTGAGGAATTGTACATAAACTCTGAAAAACACCTTATTACAAGAACTAAGTGTATTGACATGAGATTCCATTGCAACTAAGAAAAGAGGAACAATTATTAAGGTATGCGTTACGGACATAAGCACATGAAAACAATCACCCAGAGAAGGAAGCATTACTAAACTGTAACAAAGCATTCAGCAAAATCTAGCACCCAACCCACCGGGAAGTAAAATCGTACACGTAGAATGCTACGAGTAAACTATCAACCCAATTAAATACCTTGATGAGGCCCCCTACAAAAGTCAATCACACAAGAGGAAGTTGGAGGTTCTAACACTATGACAGAAACAAGAACGTCCAATAGAAATACTAAGGTAATAGAAGAAAAGTACCCAAAATATAACAAGTTTTACATAGATGGATCCAAATCAACAGAAACTAACAGAACAGCCGCTGCAATAGTAGTACCGAGCAACAACGTCAAATTTGGAAACAGATATCTTATGAAAGTTCGATCTACTCAGCCAAATTTTGGTCTATTCTTGAAGAACCAAATAGATTAACAACACACCCTCAAACAGTAATCTCATATTAATGCAAGCATTTTAATGATAACAAAACAAAAGACTTTAAATTTCCATGCTGTCAATCCATAGAAGACCAAGAACATATTTTCAATTACTGTCCAAAGCACCAAAAGCAGAGAATATAATTTCGATAAAATCAAAAATTGCTAAACGTCTTATGACTTTATTCAGATATCATCCAGCAATGCAAAATTAGCAACTTGAACTTGACATATAATAATATTGTCGAATTTATTGAAAATATAGGTAAATACAAAAGATATAATAATGTTTCAATATCAATTATTATTCCCTGAGACAAATTAAAACAATCCCAAGTCATGTAATACTTAATCAATAAAGGAATGCAATCATAGAAGGCCTTGTGAGAGTGACGGGACCGCTAGAATGGAGGGTATGAGGTAAGTTGGATATCAACCGCTTAGAGTTCGTAATACCTGTGCAAATGCGATGAATCACATTACAGCTAGGAAGGCCTATCATGCTTCTCCTGCGTCGGCCATGTTTTAGGACATTTGACCAACGGCAATGCATTTAGTAGTGGGAACACCATATCTTAGGTACACATAGTATATGAAACACCTACAAATAAAACAGGAAATTATATAATGACAATCAATACACAGATTATGTAATGCGGATACATTGGTCGGTAATTGCTATTACAGCGAAACTGGCTCCAACTTTGCTAAAATAATGTAGCTAAAACCCAAAGCCATCAGGCACCACTGCACAAGGCGGCACTTACTGGATGTAATCATTCCATATAGATAAGCGTACCAATCCTGAATATGTAAGGTGATAAAGCCACAATTACCATGCTCTCCGCGTAAGGCAAAAAAGAAATAGAAACAAGCACCCAAATTAATACACTGCAATAACGCTTCGACAACCCATTGAAATAAAGTACACATTGCTTCACTGACCAATGTCTCCACAAACTATGGAAAAGCACAGAAAATATTCAAAATTGCAAAACGACGTTATTAGACCAAATATCCTGCAAGTCTGGAGTACCTGCTGTGGCGAAGGGCCGCCTTTTCCTATAGTTTCGTATCTTTCTTGCCCCGCCTAGATAATGCAATTAAAAAGTATGCAACGCATACATAAAATCAAGAGGTAAAGACTCTATACCTACCCGATCGACCAGGTAAAATATCCACCTAGTGGGATTAAACAAGTCGAAACTGCCATGGGGCGAAAGCGACCATAATCCAGTTATTTAACGAACGAACAGTCTGGCTACCCATCGTCGACTGGATAAGATCGAAATAAATGAGTAGGATAGCAAATCTGCTAGAGCTTCAATTACATCTGGAGTATGCCCGTAGACTCCTGGATGAACTGGCTAAGGAGACAATAAACAAAGCTACAACGATAGAAGAGACGTCGGCAGAAAAAGGAAGAGGAGAAGAAAAAAAAAGCAAGTCGTAGGTCATGATTATGAGGCAAACCTGGGAGTTCATGCCTCCAATGCCATCACTGACATCACATGACTAGTCACACACACCGAGAGCTGATGTCCCCAAAACTGAAAACTGGGAAGAGGATTTGGAGAGACAGAAGCAAGATTGGAAGCCGCAGAGACCACATCATCCTTGGTCTGGCGCAGAAAAGGAGGGAGCGCGTCTTCGGTATCCATAGGACTGAGGAATAGGATAATAAAGCCAACCATCCCCTATCTGCACTCCTGCCAAGAAAGGTTAATTGTGAGAAAAATTGGAGCCGTAGATGTGTGCATGGTGCCAGATCTGGAATGTGTATTCACTCAGCAGGTGTATCTTGAGTTTACAAAAGCAGCCACAATCAGATCTCTTGAAAAAAGACACTAATCAATATGCCACAAAATATATGTTTATCGGTATTGTGTATGTGTTGCACGATTGGTGATTGTGATGGTATGTGTTTTGGGAATAAAAGCTTTCCTTCTCCACTATAAGATTTTATGAAATATAATGTGTTTTATTGGTATTGGCTTGTAAAAATATATAAAAGAAACATTTTCTTCAGGTCCGCGCTATTAACTCTTTAGTTTTTCTGATAATACATCATTATTGATTATCCGAAATGACCCTTTAATTACCGCCGTCTAAATTATTATACCATATATTTTATTCATTGTGGTAATAGAAAGAAAATAAGTCAGTAATTATAAACATAATGCGTTGTTTTCAGAGAAATGAAGTACACTTTGCACAAAAAATTCAAACTTACAAAAGAAACATAGAAAAAAAACTAACATTGATCAGTATAATTGCACAGATGACTTACACATCTTTGGAGTTAGAACCGCCGACCAGTATAACTGGGCTAGATTTAATAATGAGTACGATTTAGGTGTTCAATGTTCCTGCCGACGTTTAGGTTTATCTCTCAAGCCCTTTTCCTCACTTCCTTTCTCGGACAATCAAAGACAATATTGTGGGTTGTCTTACTATCAGGTGCCCGATGAGCGTGTACACACGAAACCGGGTTGGCGTCATAAGAACTGTGACCAGCCACGCTCGACGCCTCATACTGCTGCAGTGAGCACATGATTTAAATGAGTATGTGTTTTGTCTATTCACACTCACAATAGCCATTAGTAGGTCGAATGGACCTTTATTGTAACACGACCTGTGACTTAAATAAAAAGCATACTCTATCTGCATAAATGGGTGGTAAGACTCTTTTTCATTCACCTACGATCAGTTACATTTTCCACTAATGAATAAATAAACTTGTCGCAAATACACTTATTGCGAAAGCCACTTTAATCCAAACAAGTAAACTCAAGTCGTGCCATTCACTATCTATCAGTGAAGGTTGGCTACCAGAAACATCAACAAGATTAAAAAGTTTCAAGAAGTGATATATGCTCTAGCCATGATAGAAGAGTTCCTAGAAAAAGCAGAGGCAGCAATGTATAGTCCTAGGAGAGTAAATGCGGAAGTAATTAACTTAAAGAGCGCAAAAAGATTTTGAAAGATGTAATGGAGGAGAAAAAGGAGGAAAAGTAAGAAAAAGGAAAAGGAGAAGATGAATTAGAAGAGGAAGGAGAAAGAAAATAAAACGAAGAAAAACGAGGAGGCGAAGTAGGAAGAAGATGGAAAAAAGAAGAAGAAAACTTTAACGGAGAAGATGATGGCTTGGAGGAAATGAAGAAGAGAGGAGAGAAATTTGAAGAAACCCAAAGACCCTTTACAGAGCCATACCAATCCATCGATAAGATTTATATCTTATTACCATATTGTTGTATTTGTTTGTGTATTTGTTTGTTTATTTATTTGTTTGCTTGTATGTATAGGTTGACCCATACAGGCTTGATTCTACACAGTTCCAATCTGTTCCATGTTCCCTTGTCTATATACAAGCTCCATACATTTTTTTGACCCAATGCAGGCCGTATACATTTTGACAATAGACAGGCCATATGTTAAATTTCCATACACCCCATATTCCATCTTCGCTTTTAAACAAGGCAGTCGCGTAGATCATATATCGCCTCCTTAACTACTTATATTGTTATCAGTGGCTATGTAGACATTGACATACAAATTACGAGATATCTGAAATGTTAACCGCTTATCCAGTTACCGATTCTAAAGTTATTTTCAGCCGCGTAGATTATTCCAGTTTAGACCAATTAACTAGCTAGAAGCGATTCCTGTTAAGTGTAGTGTGCCGAAGAACTGTGTCGATCTCTGTTAAATTTACGTATATTTTTATTCTTTACCAATCACAATCCACATAATTTGGTGGTAGATGACACTTTTATCAAATAATCTATATCTTTATGATAGAAAAACTACTTTAGAAATTTGTGAATATGGACAAAATGCAAATAACATCTTAGCACTCCTTGTAAAACGTCAAAAGGGGGAGGTGTCAAACAGAGTATTCGTTCCTTCTGGCGGATCTACAAATAGTGCCAGTTGTAATTTTGTTTGTTTGTTTTTTAAATAAAGAGTAAAACAAGCAGTAAATGCTGGACTAATTCTGAGAAAAGTCCATCTAAATTTTAATCAGTCAAGGTAGATAGCAGATTACATTGAATTGAATACGAAACGTCGTGCTGTGGCTAAAACTGAATTTGAAAAAACTTCTTTAATGAACATTTCAATGTTCGATACGACGACGGAAAATATTCGTAAAATAATTTCGATTCAAAAGTGTTAATGATATAAATCGCAAAAATAAATTAGTTAACGAT
>QKMX01351194.1:0-10460 GCA_003401595.1 Venustaconcha ellipsiformis
GTTTAGAATTCCAGAATAAATTTCCACTAAATGTCTGTGTCCAAGAATTTTTATAAAGAAGAGCATTTGTATGTTTTCCAGAGAATATAAATTATTAAATCCCAAAAAATAGGAGAAGTCTAAATCAAACTGGCTTCAACATAAAAAACCCATCTTGAGCTCTATAGGTGTAGAATACGCCTGACTATAATTCTCTGAGATACGAGTATCAAACCCAACAAAAACTTAATTTCAATCCCGCGTGATCACTCGATACAAGTCAATTAGCACGAATGCTAGAATAATCCTTGCTAAGAATCAGATTTCCACGTTGGAAATGAATTTAAAAATAAACTTTACAACAGAGCTAACACGTAGGATGAACATTAAGCTGGTAATAACCAATCATTTTCACTTAGTGTTTACAAAATCGGAACCAATGTCAAGAACTAGATCAGCTAAAATATAATGTAGCAATCTTCTACGTTTTAATCAGGCTAAAAGAACTGAACTAAGTTTAATGGGAAAAATGTCAAATCCAGTAAAAATAGTATCTTTACAATAAAATGTGATGAAACAAGAACAAAATAAAAAGAAATTCAAAACCAACATACGAATAATTTAATTACATATACGTAACAGGGCATTTAAATAAAATTCTGATCTGATCATTTTTGTCACTAAAATCTATTTTTTTTGTTCTTTATTCTAAACAAACATTTCAATTTTAAGATCTTGCCAACTCTATCTCTACACCTTTCCCATAACGGAAAACTTCCTGTTTCAATTTATACTTCAGCTGCTTGGTGTGCGGACATTAGTTTCGTAATCATGAATCATCCTTGCGCTTGGGATCCCAGTCATGATCTTGTTTCAAAGACTCCATAAATTCGATGGGTTCAAAACGTACAAACTTAGTTTACTTTTTGGTACATGACACACACAACAGACAGTTAACATAGCCGATATGACAAAATCGATAAAAACAAGGTTTATGAGACCGAACCATTTATTTGCAGGGGGAGTGGATTAAACATTTTTCAACCATATTTCAAGATATTTGTTCAACCAATATAATAAATAGAATCAGTTTCTCTTCTGAAAATAAGGGAAAGTACATATTTTTCAAACTATTTAGTAAAAAATAATGAATCCCAGCCAAATAACTAAAATGACTATTTCTGAATCGAGCAGATTATTCGACGCCTTTAATTAGTCTTAGCCTGCGACTAATATAATTTATTCTTCTCTGGTTTAGTCAAGGAAATAAAACAAGTTAAAGAAGAAAAAAAAAAGAATCGGCATAACCAGCACTCAGTTATAAAAGATTGTTTTATTCAGATGAAATATTCCGAGTTTTACCCATTTCAACTTTGCTCACGAGATCCTTAAACTCTCTCAATACACCCTAAATCATATACTAGTAACTATAGTAATCGGGGTTGTTCAGGTCATTCTTCTTTTAGTATTTTCATTTTATAACAAAAACACAAAGTTCCAAATTCTGTAATTACTGAAAAGGGAGTTTTGCATGTCACTTCTTTAATATATTTATCTTATCCCACCCAGACAGTAAAATTTCCATAGATAATCTCACGTACGATAGACTACTTCCTGATCTATCCGCACGATTACCTTCACTATCCTTCTTTTAAAAGCATTAAAACGCCAGGAGTATCAAGTTTCTGCCACTTTCCGAAAAAACCTAATAAAACCAGATAAAAGATATAAGTATAAGTGCAGTTTGAAAATGTCTACAGTATCTGAATGGCTGTGTGTACAGGTCCATGTATTCCATTTTATTTTAAGGGTACGCGGTACTCCAAATACTCTTTATTGTGTTTATTAGTACTTTTTCAACCTGATATCTGCTCTAGACCAACGTTTGAGTCATCAAAATGTATAAGTGTGAAACGGCGATGAAAACAATACAAATTTTACCTTTATCAGCCAAGGTGCTGTCTATTACTTGTCAGGATACCTTCAACGGATGTTTTGACATGCGAGTATTAGTCACCTTTGGATATAAATAAAAGGGGGATTTCCAATGGTCATGTATGGTTAGACGCCAACCATTTAATTTTCTGGAAGGAAGGATGCATGTCTTAGACTTTCTTTATAACCAGGATATTCTTTCCCTTAACTTTAACTATAATTTAGGTTTTGGAACTAAATTTATATTTTCACATATCGCGTTAGGTTCTAATTTCTACTTGTATTGTACTAAAGAGTGAGTGGGCGACGGTTGCCCCGGGCGCCAGTGGTCTTGGGGCGGCAAAACAGCTAATAAATGTTTAAATGCAGGAAAATTATTGACTGGACCATCAACCCTGCAGGATTTTTTTTCCCCCAACAGTCTGAGACCCATCCACTCCTCCAAAAATTAAATGGTCGCTCCCTTTAGGCAACGTGATATAGAAGACAGAAGCAGATTGAATTTCATCGAAATTTCAAAATTTTGCCAATGGCCTCAAAGTGGCAAATGTTGCAGCAATGCAATTGCTTCCAGTTGAAGGATACATATATCAGGATAATTTCCAATTATTTGGTAAAATTTTGTGGTATCTGACGTGACAACCTTCTTGTACTTTCCAGAAAACTCGACTGAAAGAGTCGGTACATTATCATCTTTCGTAGTTGCTAAGGAAACACATCGTCGTTAAAGGGATCACCACGGAAAAAAAAGTTTGAAAAGAAAATCCTAACAAAGATTTATATTAAGATTTAGCAAAACTGGCTGAAAAGTTCTGGAAAACAAGTTAAAAATGCTTTCCATTTTGCATGGTTTGATTACAAAATTGTCGCTAGGGTAACTAACTAGTCAGCACAATATTTGACATATGGAGAAATTTAAAATGTTCCCAAAATTTTAAAAATTACAGAACTGAAAAAAAAAAAATGCCTCTCGAAGAAACCGATGCTATATGGGACAAATCGAATTTTCCTGGAATTCAGTATAAGACTATATTTTAAAGCAATCACAATAATTTCAAATTAGCCGCTGTGGCGGCCATGCTGAAGGTAAGATCGACACTTTATTTAGGGCCACACATCGTTAAAGTTGTTTGGTGAAGCCCCGTGTGAGCACATTCCATCTAAAAAGAGAAGCAATAACAAGATTTTCAAAATGCCATCATACTAACTCCATACTGGTTACAAGTTTAGCGAATCCGATGCAAGATTATTTCGTTTATATGCAAGGATCTCACACATTATCAAAACCTTCCAAATTCTTGATGATAGAAGACAATATAGAATCAAAAGGCCTGGATCTTGCTCGTTATCAAATTTCTCCAAGATCATAATGATATCAGCGTATATTCCATGTCTGATCAAAATCAGATGAAAAATATGGCTCCAGAGTGATAACAAGCTCAAGATATAATCAGACACGAGATCACTTCATTTCTATATATGGATCCCTCTATTATCCAAAGCATCCACGTTAGAAGCATATATTTCACGTTTGACCTAAAACTGAATTAAAAAAATATAACTGAGAAGCTCCAAGGTTTTTATCCTAATTGAAGATTTCCTCACCCCCACCCCATCACAAAAATATAATGGGGGAAGTGAAACAGAAATGAGGTGGAGGGGGAAAGGGTCATAGTTCAAAATTTACACAACACTTCAATATCCTCTCTTCCAGATCAAATGCAAAACTCCCAATTGAAATCAATGTTGCCTCTAATTGTATAAGCTTGAACATGTTGATTGTTTCTGAGCGTAATCTGTTCCTCATCTATGTACGTATAATCCCCTTTCTCACTGATGCTACAGAGATACTAACTGGATTTTTCTTGTATCAGTCTGGTTTTCTGACAGGTCATCTCAGTCATGGTGTCCACACACTAAGAAATATTTAAGAAATCCCATGGTCTTCTTTCCTTTCGTTATGGAGTTGTTATAAAATCAACATATATAAAACAAAAAGAAATTCACTCACAAAGCTCTCTCCAGCTTTGATAACACACCATGGAGAACATTTTGACACACACATACATGAACATAAAGTTGAATAATTTGTATTATGCTAGACACAGCATGGCTAATTTTATCCTATCCATATCTTAATAAATTCTCAGTCATTCAATGAAGCTAACAGAAACTAATTATTTTTAAATACTTCGTGTGAAACAAATCATGTACTTATAGCTACATTTAATGAACTTGACCCGAGATTCGCAATGTTGTATGGAATGAACTATAACAGTAAACACTGGTCCAAACACACTGGTAATACATATCACAACCAGCCCCAGCTGAATCAAACATTGTAAGCAAATAAAAATTCCAACACTTACAAATCAGCATGGTTCATTCATCAGTCCAAATATACACAAGGAAATTTCCATGTAGCTGTAACTATACCAGTAATCACAACATTTGTCATTTCAGGAAAGAAAATAAAAATTTCCAAGATTATGAACCAGAAATCTCAATCATTACACACTTTGTTTGACTGAGCTGCGAACTTTATAATACCACTGCCTACAATAGAACTTTTTCCAAATTGGAACCAATGAAAATTAAAGTTACCTGTATAAAAGATATTGCTTCTTGTTTTCACACGATATCCATCTATTAAATATGACAATTCAGTAATAAGATCAAATGATTTTGTTTCTATTTTCTTGTGTAGAACTTTGTGCACTTGCAGTCGATGTCAAGCATGTGGCTAAAGGCAATCACGATGCAATACTTGCAGCATGCAAGTATTGCATCTTAGTGTCTTCTACCAGCATATATAGCTAGGTTCTACTTAGATATTTGTAAAGCTTTTAATACACGAGCATAAAACCCGACGACCTTTATATAGAGTGCAAGGTAATAATAGTACCTGATGAACGCCTTTTGAATTTGATAATATTGCAAACATGCAGTGCTATTTAAATTTAAATGAAAACAAAATTTGTGAGAAAAATAATTTATGTTGGTGTGTAACAAGACAAGGAAATCCCAGTCATGGGATTACAAATAATGTAACCCCTAATGAAGCTAAATCTAAATCTAAAATGGGACACAAATAAATTGTCCCAATACAAAAATGCATGCCAAATTTCATGAGGATATGCCACACAGTTCAGGAGAAATTAATGGAAAGACGAAAGTATTCGATTTGTAACAAGTCACCTTGAAGGGTCTAATGCTGTCATGGCTGAAAAATTTCTGGACCAAACAAAAGACTATTCTTTTCAACTGAAAACATTTCCGAAAACATCTCCGATATACTTGCATAACAAGGTCTTCATGATGACTGCCAAGGTCACATTTGTTGCAAGATCTGGCGTTTTTATTTAGGACCAACTACATTTCAAAGAATTTTAGTAAAAACTCCTGGTAAATATGATCATCCTTTCTTTAGTAATGATAGAAATGTTTTAGAGCTGTTCTGAAAGCCTATTGAATGTGTGTGTGCGTGTGGTTTAGATTTTTATGCATAGCTTTAAAACATTTTCATTCTTGTCGCTATGATGTTTGCCTTGTGTCAGTTTAGTTATGTTTAGCCCTGGGGCCAACATGCTGCAGACAATTAGCATCAAGTCCCACCCAGTCACATTATACCAACACCAGGCTGGCCAGTCAACACGAGGCAGGTGTTAGTACCATTTTTATAAGCAAGATTGTCACCATTTTCATTTAGGACCGATGCGATATCTAATGAGCCACTTTAAGGAACTGACGCTCTACTGGTTTAAATGAATTTCCAAGAATTCAATGAAAACCAAATTCTTCCTTCCAACCGCTGGGTAACGAGCTGAATCTATCTGACAGTCTTCGAAAACGTAGTGATTTTCTAATCTACAGCTGGTCATTGGTGTAGCTTGGGAAGGGTAGGGTAGGGGTTTCAGTTGTCCCGGGCAGGTATACCAAAATGAGGAAAATACAAGTATTTGTAATGTCTGATGCACTCAAAGGGGACACCAAGTTTGTTTTGTCCCCGGGCGCTAAGTAAGGGGAGTGGCAAGTTTATGTTTCATCTCTGTGTGCTAAGTACCCTCGCTGTGCCACTGTGTGGAGAATTAGGGTTACGTCTTAAATCTAGCCCCATCCAGCATATTTAGAACCAACAAGGAAATACAACTAGAGTCGAAACACTGTTTTGTTGGAGTAACAGGAACAAAGACTATGAAGCCATGGTGGACATGTTCAATATCGGTTTGCCACCATATACATTTAGAACAAAATGGATCATAAGATGTTGTTTAATGAAAACACAATGTCAGTATGAACAGCCATTTAGAAGTTGCGATTTTCAAGACTGCCACAATGTTGGTCATATTATTATTCATTCATTTTTACTTGCAACTAAGTAGACCACACAAGACGTCTTTTAATAAACACTTTATTCTGATGTGACTAATAATTTAGGATAGTGTTAACATCTTCAGAATGGCTACTGCGGCAGGCTTAAATGGATGTCCTATTGGCACGATTAGGACCGATTCAATGTCATCAAAAATTGTTTGTAAAATCCCATCTGATACATCTCCATTCAAGAGCAGTAGTGATAACATTTTTTGTAAGATGACAACTGTGGTGGTCATGTTGGACAGCTCATAAAACACCATTTCAAATTTCGTACCAACCAGATATATTAAGAAAATCTAGTGAAAAGTCAATGACAATATTATGGTCTATTTAGGAGTAGAGATACAAGCGTTCCTGTGATGGCCATATTAGATTTCAGATTAGATCAGCACCATTGTCATTTAGGACTGACCTGACATCACAAGTCCTTCACTGAGGATCCAATGTTGATATGATCATAGACTCTGGAGAAGAAGCAATTTTCAATATGGATGCTCAAACAGCTCCATTTTCATTAAGGACTAACTAGACTATAAGATGAATGGCAATCCTCCAAGTAGTTTTGAAGTAACAGTGATAACAAAATTGTACTAACAGATGGTCAGACAAAAGACCATCAAATACAAATGTTTTGCCATAATCTTTGCCTAAATATATAATTAAACACAATTCACAAGACAAAACAGCCCAACTTATCAAAAACAAATTTATTTCAAATATGATGTATGTTACTTTAGCACCCACTCATGTAATCACACACTTCTATACTCTGTACACTAAAATCATGAATGAAACCGTGTTATACCAGACACAATATTCATGAAGCTTACAAATATGATCACATTTCATGTGGGAAATCAACAATATATTTACTAGGTGAACATGATGCATGTAGAAGGACATAGTTCACTTACATCCTACCATACTCTTGTCTGCAAACTTGATACAAAAAGTCTCAAGACAATGCAACTTTTGAATCTAATGATAATTACAGGAATTCTTTTAAATGTAGAAGCTTAACAAATTAATGATACGACTCCTAAGAAAAGATTTTGAACTGCCGACTTATGAAAAACTACATTTTTAAGAGATGAAACTCAAGGTGTGGAGAACAATTTATGCACTATTGACAAAAGATAATGCCTCGTGTTTTTAATAACCCACCATTCTGTACTGTGATAGGAGCAGAATTTGCCATTGGTTTGAATCAGACATGCTGGCTGCTCAAATGTCTACCTTTCCTATTCTTTTCTGCACTTTTTAGAATGTCGTTCTTGTTTGTTTATTCTCCCCAGGCCCCTTTCCTGGACAATATATTAAATTTAAGTGAAATTATTATTCCAACATTAAATTAATGTGCCAAGTCAATACCATATAATTGCCCAACCATTCATTCACATGTTTATACTAAAGTTTACATTTTCAATAATTATTTTCAGTTCAAGACTTTGTTCATTCTGACGACATCGTGCCTGTAAAAGCAAATCTTGTGTATACCCTGAGCCTCATACTGTTTACTTTGATGCATCAATGCTCATTTGCTACTTTGTACGACAAACTCCCGAGTCTGTCCCACTATCTTCTTTGATGAATGAACAATAAAATGAGAGATGTGTTGTAGTAACAAGGTGCTGAGCACTTTAGTGGTGGAACTTTAGGTCTGGACTGTATCTACATCATGTCCATGCCACCCCCCATGCCACCCATTCCTGGTGGACCTGCACTTTCTTTCTTGGGGATTTCTGTCACCACACATTCTGCAGTTGTCAATAGCGAGGCTACACCAGCGGCATCCACTAGCGCAGTTCTTACCACCTGTCAAAAAAAAATGTTGAGAAAAAGTTCTTAAACCTATGTGAACCAAAGTTATAAAAAGGAATTTATAGTCTCTAAATAAAATTGATCTCAAAAGGGTTGAGTACGCCTATATGTTTGGACACAAAAAATATACTTCATCAAATCAAACGTGATAACTACATGACCTGACAACACGATCCCAATTATTTTTATCATATACTGAATTTCAGTTTTGGTTCAAGTTAAAATTTCTAACAATAGACCTTAAATTCCTGTACAAATTGTCCATTATTATAAGGCACTGTGGGTAAACTTCTGCATGTCATTGTTGGTAATCTAGAATATATTACTTGCCAATATTTTTAAAAACTCCGCCATTGCCGTTCCCAAGCTTGGATGAAAAAGGAGGGTTGGTTGAAGGGCTATCAAAAAAGTCAAAGCTACAGAAACAACTGACAAAAACTACAAATGTCCCAGAACTGGGAGAAGATGAACCTCCAGCAGGAGACTGTATGACGCAGAGTGAACCCACAGGTCAAAAAGGAAGAGAAGCCGGCCAAGAAACACCTGAAGGAGGGACCTAAAGAAGACAGGCCACACATGGGGAGAGCTGGAGAGACTTGCTCAAGACCGGGGTGGCTGGAGAGTTTGTTGGTGGCTATGCCCCAGCAGGGGCCACAGGCATTGATGATGATGAATTATTTTTTAATGTAAAATACATGGCTGGAGCATAACTGGTGGAGGGAGAACCTGAGAAAACCCCAGTAAGCACCTCTGACCCACAGGAAGTTATTGGCAAACCTTTTCACATAGCCACATTGGCCAAGACTCAGACTCGAACTCTTGAGATGGCAGAGATCAGTCAAGGTGAGTACTTTAGAAACCCCTTTAGAGGTAGAAAGAGGTGATTCCAACCCTTTCTTCTCCCTTCTTCAAGGCCCCAACCAGGTGAAAGAGCACATCTTGACCATCCCAAGCACAATGGTCTGGTAATGATGCAGATGCATATAGGTCGCATACCTGTCCTTTTCATGCTTCATTTAATAGTTCTTTCTGACGTTTTGTATTTACATGCAGCACAATCTCCTACACAGTTGCATGTATAGTCATGAAACTATGTGCATTCACCTTTCTTACTTATATTAGCATCCATACAAATAGCATTAGTAGCAACCTACTTCTGCTACATTGGCTATGTAAAACGTTTGTATTGTGTACCAGCAAAGCACAACATTTCTACAAAAATTACCCTTCAAGTTCTCATCAACTTCATTATGTTCAAAACCATATACAAAATACCCAATATTGTTCTTTCTTGATGAGACCAGCAACAATGTAGCCATGATGTACATCACTGTCATAAATATAGAGTAAATTCCCAAGTTACGAGTATTGTCCACATCATGTGTTTATGCAAATTAATATTAACACACATGAATTCAATATTCACCCCATTATAATGTCATTCACATATGGATGCAAACATGGAGCATGGGTTCCCAAGCATTTTGCTGGAGGAAAATGATCCCAAGTTTTGTATTCTATTTCCATATTCTTTCTTTTCAGTTCTTCTTCCTGGTGACTCGTTGTACTGAACTTTTCTTTAATATGAATAAAAGTCTCCTACTCTTCCTCGCCTACAAACTACAGTTACGGAACAAATTTCAATATCAGCCTCATCTACAAAGTATAATTTGAATTAAAAACCTGTTCTGTGCTTGGCATTGTCTAGAAGATGGAGTCAATGCTCTATAACAAAATAAAAGGTATCTCAGAAGTACATTTCAGAAGGGCAAAGCAAATCCCTGTTAATTACATCACATACACAATTTGGTGAAATGCTAACCAAATGTGGGAGTTTCTTAATCCAAAATCATGTTTTTGTGACATGTCATGCCATGCCATGGTAGGTATGTGTAGGTGAGAGAATAAACAGTGAGACCAAAAATCTTACCTTTGTTGGATCAATGATTCCCTTCTCCATCATGTTAACAAATTCGTTATTCAAGGCATCATACCCTCTATCTCCTTTTTCATTCAGGATCTTCTCCACAATGACTGTGGCATCCAATCCAGTATTTTTAACGATGGTTAATGCTGGTACCCTTAGGGCCTTTTTAATTATATCAATACCTGAAACAGTTCAAATGGCTCTGATTATGAAAACGCTCCATCACAAAATTTCACTCGACTCCAAATCTTGCTTATGATATTCTGACCAATAAAAAGGCTAAACATTCTTCCCTTCCAAATAATATTTTCAAATCTTTTGTTTGTTGCTTTTAGTGAAAGTTTTATGACCCAGAAAGCGAGTATTCATTCCAACAATAACACTAAGGGCTATTCCATTTAAACATACCCCTGGGGGGGGG
>QKMX01351196.1:24356-34733 GCA_003401595.1 Venustaconcha ellipsiformis
TTTTTTTCTCCATTAACTTTACACTGTCAGAATCATTCAGTACTTTTCCATATTGCACAGCTTCATATTGCATGACACATATCTAATAATGGTATGGTGTATTATTAACTACTTTGATTGTAAACAAACAATATATTGTTACTGTGTATTGATGGATCCATGGTTGAGTATTTATTTTGATATACAGCATAAATTCAGTTTCTTTCTTGTAGTGTATTCCTTCATTATTGAGTCTTAGGTAGGAAAATGAAATGAGCATATAATGAAAAGGTTACTGCATTGGTATGAGAAAATATGAACTTGTTTTTTTCCTAATACTGCACTCAGGTTGTGCAGTCTTATGCAGAAAAAATCTCATTCAAACACAATAACCTATTAATATTTGTATATGTGGTTCATTTCTAATGAAATACAGACGTATGAAGTATTTTTATCAGTTTTATAAGAATATTCTTTCCCTGACTCTACAAATAATATTTTGAAAAATGCATTACCTGACACTGCATTGAATAGCCAAACATTCCAAATTCTTTTTGATTGTTTATACAGACTAAAACATACAAACTGTACCTGAACTACCCAGTACTGGTGAGGGACAGCACTGACAATAGAAACCTAACAGTCGTGTTGATAATGGATCTTAAACAGCAGATGCTTGCCTTTAAAAGGTGATATATAAATATATGAATAATCAGAAGAATTTTAAGTTAGGATTTATTAAGAATTATATTTTCATGTTAAACAGCATTGTCATGCATTGAACACTCATGCTCAACTACTTGATGATGAGAATTATTAATATTTTTGCTTTCAGAATCCAGTGGGAGTGCAGAAAGCCTGTCTGTTGGAATTATTGTCGGCATTTGTGTTGTGTGTATAGTAGGAGTGTTTGGTACTATATTTATTATTATCAAATACATGAGGATAAAGCATTGGAACAAAAGACAGCTTGAATCTCAAACACAAGCAGGGAATTCACATTCACTCCAGTCTTTAAATCGTAGTCAAAATGAGCATCCTGTTAGATATACATCGGTTCCACATCTAGATCATGCATCAGCTGATGTTGTCATTGTTGGTATGTAATACATTACACACACACATCTTCTGTCATATTTAAGACCCTTCATTGTAACACACAATCACTTTTATCTGGTATATTCATAAATCCCTATTACATTATTTAATAGTAAAATCATATGTTTCTCTGTAAAATGCATTACTCATTAATGTTAGGAATTCTATTATCTGTAGAATCCAGCCTTTCTATTGACTTGAAAAGTCTCTCATTCTTTAAGAGTATAGACAAAGGGAAGTAACTCTTTCAGATTACCTCCCCTTATCCCATTTGGGGTGCTCCAAATACCAGATATTGTCACTTTTAACTTTTGCTGCAAACTGTTAACAGGCCTCCAAGAATCAGGATTTCTGGAGGGGGTTGGTCTGTTAGCCATCTAACAGTCTTTATTGGTGGTACAATAAGTCAAACAGTCATACTATGCTGTATATACTACATCTTTGTGTAGTTTGGTGTTGGTGTAATATCAGATATTTTGTGCAAATTGGTAATTACTTCATATAACATGTTTGCATCGTAATGCCATATTGCAGATACCTAATACTGCAGTACAGCTGTTCTTGTTCATAGTTATACCTGTTCACACCTGTTTTCACTTTCTTCTGATATATTTTCAATATATATTTAATTGCTGTTTTATATTCTGTCCTTGTTAAATTTAATCATTAACTATTTTTCTTATTCTACTCACAGACTATGTTTGATGATTTAGAACATCTAATCAATTGTACACTCATATTTTGTTATATTTTGCTTGTAGTACAGTTACACAATAGCCTTTTGCTCACAATACAGTTACACTGTTTTGTTCTTTATATTAACAGATAGCCTGCAGTAACATGGCTTTTAAATACAAAATTTCTGGTGTTTTAAGTTGGTGGACAAGACTGTCATGAATCCTGCCTTGCCAGCACTAAATGCTTATCATCCAAAAACCTGTAAGGTGTGCTTTTTGTGGGCAGAAGTCACGTGGTCCAATGTTCTTAAAAAGCAGCTCAAAGGCAAGGAAAAAAGGGCTAGATCCAAATCTAGTGATCAAGGCATATTAAATTTACACCCTCCTCTCCACCTGTTAAATAACTTTGTAGTGAGTTCATATTGCAGATGGATCCAACAGAGACCTTGGGTGATCTATATTATTTATGAAGCTTTGTCAACAAGAATGTCGACAAGGAAATACAATGAAGTTGCTTTATGCAAATCTAGTCTACCCACTGGGTACGAGTCCAGCTCCTTGCCCAGACATGATACTGGAAATGAAGCCCAGCATATGGTAGTGGATTTTTTTTTTATTTGTTGACCAATCTGGCCAGCATCAAATTAATTATTAACCACTCAAGCTGTAGACCAAGCTTTCGACAGAACCATTCATCCAGTCAAACACAGTAAATGTGGTACAGGTTCAGTGGTCAAACTTAGTTCATCTGAATCATCAGGAAAGATGTCTTATGCTGATTTTGCTGCTTGGACCAGCCAGCCAACCTGTTGATTGACTGACCGACCATGCAACCAACCTGACAGCACCCATAATGCTGGTACACCATGCACAAGCCAAGCAGTCTAACCAGCCATACTGACCCATCCATCCATGCCAGACCATCATATTAGCCTTTCATAGCAGTTACATGATGATGAGAGGGCTTAGTCTTTACCATATGGTAACATATATCCTGGGACATAACCCACTGAAACAAGAGGAACCTCCAGTTCATACCATTCCAACACAGAGTCTCCTGATATTTCTAGTCAAACCATGGAAAGCACTGAATTCACTTTCAAAGCTGTCATCTAAGAAATATTTTATATTCTTCATCTATGGAATGTCCCCTACCACCAATTACAAATACAACTTACAAAGTCAAGGCTTCATTTGATTGGACATAGATGATGTACATCAGTCCTTCAGAAGTTTACCTCGATCTTTGAAGATTGTGGAAATAGCCAGTTGCTTATCAGAACAATATTTGATCCAGATAACAACAATGCCTGTTGGGGGCAAGTCAACTTCTGGTCATCTTTTCTCCATACTGGCACAGGTTGCACACAAACACCTATAATATGGATGTGCCTAGCCTTGTCAAAGATATCACTGCTATAAATATGTGGTACCCTCTATATTACAAGTCTATGGACATGTTTTCAACACCAATTCAAAATTTGTTAGGAATGTGGCTTCTATTTCGTCTCTGTTTGATTGGCCTCTCTCACAGTGTACCACTTGGTAGCAAAGGTTGAGAGTGATCTCACTTGGGATGTGATTAGTCACATCTCCTGCCTTAATAGGGCCTCAGCCCATCACACTTTGACTAATGCCTTAACAGTCTCCTCCCTCTAGTATGGGTCAAATATGAAAGGGTATTCAATTGAACTCTGTATCTCTCAAACCACACCATGTAGTGACTTTGTGCTCCCTCCCATTTGGATCCCCATTTTATTAGGGGACATAGAGAGGAAGTTAGAAAACATGCAGCACAGGAGTTGCCACAAAGTTGTTGGTACTTCGACTGACCCCATGAAGGCCAACATGTTGCAACAGATAAAGACATTGCTAGACAAAAGGCATTAGAGATCATTAAAATAATTCATCCCCAGGCTTCTGTTCTAAACTGTTCTTGGTCAAGAAGTTCAGTGGGAAATTACAGTCCATGATAGATTTAAGCATGCTCAACATATTTGTAAAAGCTCCAAAGTAAAAGATGGAAACAGCAAGGATTGTCCATATGACCCGAGGAATACACAATATGTGTGGACTTGTCTGTCACAGACTTAGTGTAACACGAAGAAAATACCTGCATTTTACCTACAAGGGAGCATTTTATCAGTTTCGTACCCTGCCTTTCGACATCTAGGCTCAAGCAGTAGAACCTGTTGGCTGAAAGTGTGCAAGTCACAGATCAGAGGAAGCATCACCAAGCTTTTTCCAGCTTCTTCACCCTTCAAGATGGGCTCTGCTTCTGCCACAATATGATCAGTCATTTCGAGGCAATCGGAATCATCTGTAACCAGAATGAGTAGCATTTTTTTATTGATAGCTCATCCAGGAGCCTCAAACCCATGCTGCTTTTAATGGCTCACTCTTTGCACCTCAAAGACGATTACAACAGCATCAAGACCATGCTTAATGCCTTAAAGTATGATGAGTATGGCTGGCAGGTCATCGGAAACTTAAAAAATGGTGATATTCCTGATGGGTCTCCAATGCAGTTTTACCAAGTTTCCCCACTATCTTTGCCTTTGGGACAGCAGGGACACCAAGTCACACTACCACAGGCAGGACTGGCCACAGCACAACTTTGTCTCTTTTGAAGCTTAGAGTGGATATTCAGTATGGACAAGTCAGTACTTGTTCCTTACCTACATGTCATTCATTTTGGTATGTAGTGCCTCCTTCATATGAACCAAAAACAGTTCAGTGGTGTTAATTACTTTTGGAAACAAGGTGGAAAGAAGTCACCACATGCGTGTTGAGATGGAATTACTTTGTTGGTGTTCCCATCATGAAATTAGCATTCAGGTATGGCACATTCTAGGCAGGCTCAATGTTCTGATTCAAGGAGGGGACAGCTACTGCACAGAGTGATCCCTCCATCCACTTCAATCAAGCTTGCGGCCAGTGGGGTTGATCAGTGGTAGACTGTTTGTAACAAGGTGGAACAGCAAGCTGCCAACCCTCATCTCTCCAATCTGGATACAAATGCATGAGCTGTAGATGCCCTTTCACTAAACTTTGAGGGACTCTGGCTCAATGCTTCCTCACCAGCAGTTCAGATTTTGAAGTTAATCCAGAGGGGCACAGATTGCAAAAATAATACTGATTACCCCTCTCCAATTGGACAAGTCATCGGTTACAGATCTTCTTGACTTGATAACAGATGTACCCAGGAAAATCCAAGCAATCAAAAGCTTCTCAAACAACTGCAGTAACTAATCTTTTAACTATGGCCAGAGAAGCTTTTATTTCATACATGACTTTTGTCCTGTAGGTCTTGTGCAGATAAAAGTTTTCATTTTTAGTGAGGATCTTATCAGCTATGACTTTAAATATACAAGGGTAACTGGCTCATTTTTTTGACTGAAGTCATTCAAAAGATGTCACACCATTGTCACCCTCCATTCTCCAGCTGGCTAACTTCTTTCTATTTTTCTTTGTACATAAGACCAATAACTATTAAGGGATGTTGCTCCATGATTTCGGAAACACTCAAAATTCAGACATTGTGATCGTTTTGACATTAGTCACAGCAACTTTGATCTATTCCAACCTCACAAATCCTGTTCCCAAAGTGGAATCTATCATGGGTCTTGACATGGCTCAACTCTGCTAAGTTAGAACTTTATCCACTGTCCTATTGAAACAAATATCATCCAAGACATGCTTCCTGATGACCTTGACTTCGGCATCGAAAGTAAGTGACCTCTGTGATCTCTCATCAGATCCAAACTATCTCTAATTTTGTTCCAATGGTTCAGTCATTTTAATGACTTTACATGGTTTTGTCGCTAAAACTAGGCTTCCATCTACCTACAACCAGAATGCCACTGAATTGGGGGAAGGGGAGGTAATTTGCAAGAGTTACTCCCTTTGTCTAACTGTTTATAGACAGGCAGTCTATTTAAGTCTATGAGACAACTGGATTATAGAGGTAAAAGACATAGTTCCTAATGTTAATGTTATTGTGTAAGTATTATTGTAGAAACATAATTTCCTATAAAATTTCCCATTATGTACTGCTGGATTTCATGGACAGTGTTACAGTGAGTGCTGTACACATCCAATGGCAACTGTGTAGACCCATATCATACACATAAATCTCCYATGGACAGTTATACTGGTGGAGATCTGTACACACCCAGCATTGAACTGTGTAGACCCATATCATACACATAAATCTCCCATGGACAGTTATATTGGTGGAGATCTATACACACCCAGCATTGAACTGTGTAGACCCATATCATACACATAAATCTCCTATGGACAGTTATATTAGTGGAGATCTGTACACACCCAACATTGAACTGTGTAGACCCATATCATACACATAAATCTCCCATGGACAGTTATATTAGTGGAGATCTGTACACACCCACCAGCAAACTGTGTAGACCCAGATCATATGCCTACAGAGTCAGGATCTATGCTGTTTGTTATGTTTTGCCTGAATTTATTAGCAGAACAAGAAGATAAATCTGATCTATTGATAAACTATGCAGTGGCAGAGCAGGGTCTACTCTGTTTCAGGCCATCAAAATCCCCATAGTTGCCTGGGGCAAGTGAATTTGTACACAGGCAAGCACAGATGTAGATTAACAATCAGGATAGATGATGTTGCATGGGTAGTTTCCCTTCTCTTATAATTAACCACACCCTATTCATCATATAAAATCAATGTATTTTATGACTTACCCCATGTGAATTAGCTTTAATTTTTTGGTACATTGGGAAAATTTAAATATTTAATAATGTATAGACAGATCATATTATCTTGAGTTTTTGACAACAAATTTATAAATCAATAGGGCATGTATTGAAAAATTGCATCTTCTTTCGATAATTAGTCAAACTGACAGTTTATAAAATAATAACAAATATTTCAAATGTGATTTTGTCTGACTTTGTTATGACTTTATCGTTGTTCAAATTCAAACTTTGTCTCTTAATTTTTGTTCATTTAATTTGGCATAATTTTTTATGTTGAAAAATAGTTTTTCAGTTTGGTTTAAATTATTCAGTATCATATACAGTATAAATACACTTTGCAAGACTGTTTTGGGCTTTGTCAGTCTTAGCAGTGTTTAGAAGGACCCAGCTTTTATTTCTGTTACAGTTCAAGAGAGAGATCAAGAGAGAGAGAGAGAGTTGTTTCCCACATTATTATTCATTTCAGTGATAGGTGGCTTTTAAAGAGAATTGGCTTTTTTTTGAGTTTTTGAACTGTATAGAATACAAATGTACTCAGATATTTACATTTACATTTATTTCACAGGTAACCAAGGACCTAATGGATTATGCTCAGTATGTGGTAGAAGTCACGAGGACTTTGCTCATGTTAGTCATGAAGACTTTGAGCAAGTCGTTGATCCATCAGGCACACAACGCAACATTGCCAGGTCATCCAATTTGGTGCCTGAGACCCCACATTGCCTGCTGCGTCAAAACAGTGCAGCACAAACATCAAACCAGTCAGCCGGTCCTGATAAAGATAATCCATATGAAATAGATGAAGCAGCTTTAAGTAATAATTTGATTCCACCATCATATGAAGACGCCCTGCCTTCCTATGAAGAAGCTGTTGCTATGCCAAAACCTGAAAACTTGCATATTAACATAGATCATATTCCTCATCCAGCTACATCAGAGACACAGGAGCCACTGTATCAGAATTTGGAAGAATTTCAGGAATCAGCAGCATCAAGTGCTATTGATAACATGTCACCATTGCTATCTCGGTCAGATAGGCAGCATAACTCTCGGTGATTGTCACAAAAAAAATTGTCAGACAGATTTATCAGTATAGTTTCTATTCATTGACATATTTGTCATATTCATGTACAGTTTACATATGACAAGGCAACCATGCATAAAAAGCATTATCAGAGTTCGACTTAAGTGATTGATGATATTGGAGTTAGACTTGAGTGATTTGTGCTATCAGAGTTAAACTTAAATAATTTGTGATATCAGAATTAGACTTAAGTTATTAGTGATATCAAAATTAGACTTAAGTGATTAGTGTTATCAGAATTAGACTTAAGTGATTGGTAATATCAGAGTTAGACATAAGTGATTTGTAATATCAGAGTTAGACTTAAGTGATTTGTGATACCAGAGATAGTTTAAGTGATTTGGAATATCAAAGTTAGACTTAAGTGATTGGTGATATTAGAGTTAGCCAAAGTGATTTGTAATATCAAAGTTTTAAGTGATTGGTGATATTAGAGTTAGTCTAATTGATTTGTAGTATCAGAGTTAGACAAGTGAATTCCAGAGTTAGTCTATATGATTTTGTAATATCAGAGGTATATGTAAGTAATTTGTAATATTGCTGCAATGTCATGCATAATTGATCTGACTATTAACTGAAACAAGATGCAAAAAAATTCAGTTCAGAATCATCATTGCACAACACTGCTATCATTGCAGATTGTTTGAACCAAAAGCCATTTTGATTTCCAGTTTTCATTGGTAATAATTTTCATTCAATTTTAACAAGTAGAGCTTAATAAATAAATAATGACATTGAATCAAGCCTGGTATTTTTAGTTGGTATTTGTTTTTGTGACAAAAGTTAGTTTAAACAAAGAGAGTTATTCTTTAAGAATCTAGTCAAAAGCTCTGTGCATGTCTTAAAATTTTTGAACACTTTCATTGCATCAACCAGGTAAATACATAGTATAAGTTTGTATAGATATGGCTTTAATATAACCACAGGCATTGCCATTACAAGGGGGATATGTTGTTTGGTATTTTGATATCTTTGAAACAGACAGGGGTATGATCTGGCTTTGCTTCTAGAGATTTCACTGTTAAATAAGACCTTTTTACATGCCTGCCATTTCCATCTGTTAAGAGAGGCATCTTATCCTTGCTGTTGCCATGAAACCATGACAGAAATTGTATTTTCTTCAAACAATATTTGCTGTGGAAAATTAAATCAACAATCTGTAGCATTGCCTTTGCTTGAGAAAGCTGAACAGATGCAAAAGACTTGTATGCATGATGAAATTGCCTCATTGAATATTTTTCCTTCATTGTATTTTTTTTGTCTTCATTGAACTTAAAATCAAGGTGATTTATGAGTAAAATCTAATTTTAAATGTAACATTGTCAAGTCAGATGCTTGATCATGAAGTCAACAATTTAACAAATTCTGGGAAAATGTATTAAAAAAAGATTTTTTTTAAAGTTATCCTGGGCTGTAGTTGATATTTCAACACTGATATTAAAATATATAAATTGTTAAGGGAAAAAATGATAAGCAACCAGATTTATTGTCAGAGAAACTGGAAACTATTTTAACATTGAGTGGGGAGGGATTCATGTGTACTCTCTCATGGGATCCATTATTGGTTTTTATTGGAATTTTCAAATGAAAAGGTACCATGTTTTTTTTTTTTAAATATGGTATCTGTTCCCACATATCACACTTAGAATTTATAACAAGCCTCTGATGAAGTTTTCTTTCTCACACTGGCCAGTTGTCCCAAGATTTGCCTTGATATTGGCTTAAATACCCAGTCAAATTTTACATGTGTTGAATGAATTTTAGCTCACCTGGCCATAAAGCCTAATGAAATAGCATATATGCTGCTTTCTCCATTTTATGCATTCATTCACATTTGTTAGTTACAACTTCCTTTCAAAAATTGCGTGACCAATTGTCATATGATTTTATATGAGAATTGTATCATTAAGGCCTTTTAAAATTTGTTCAATGGATGCCAGTCAATCATCCTTTATGGCAGTCTTTGCTAAAAAAATAGGAAAACCTATAAATGCCTTCTGGTTAAAAAAATGCTGAACAGAATCCTGGAATAAGAGAGTTTAATTTTATACAGATGCTACATACAGTAAACATGGCCACTATCACTTAAGATAGAAACACTTTTAAAAGACCATTTTTTCAAAAACTGCTCAACCAAGTTGGATCAGAGCGTGATCAAACATGGCCACTCTCATAAGTGGCTTAAGTGTTCAGAGCATCCACTTAGATGTGGGAGGTTATGGGTTCATACCCAAGCCAAGTCATACCAAAGACATAAAAATTATACTAGCAGCTGTCTTGCTTGGTGCTCAGCATTAGGAGGTTAGTGTTAAGACGACTAGTTGTCCTGGTGTCAAGATAATGTGACTGGGTTGGACATGATGCTGCATGTCTATGTCATGATGCCCCAGAGCTAGACATCACTTTAAACTAAAAGATGCTGATCTGCCTTCAGATATGGCTGTCATTAATAACAATAGAAAAATGTTTAACAATGTATCAAGAATTGCAAAACAAATTTACCATATTTTATACAGTGTTCCCTCGCTACTTCGCGTTTCGTTTATCATGGACTTGCTGTTTCGTTGGCTTTAAAATGTAAAAAAAATATTAAAAATATTAATTCTAACATTAAAAAAATATTATAAATCATAAAAATATTACCATTTAAAGTAAATAGCGTATTTATTCAGTGGATGAATACACACCAAATGTGAAATGTAGTACTTGTGCCCACTTGAGATGCTACTTGCCGACATACTTAGGGTTATGTATAAAAGTGTGGGGAGGGTTTATAAAGACTTAAAATAATGT
>QKMX01351203.1:0-12474 GCA_003401595.1 Venustaconcha ellipsiformis
ATATATATATGTACATACATACACATTTATTCACGTCTACATGTAATACCACCAATGAAACAAATTAATTGTGAATTTGACGATATCATCTTCCTTTATGTGGTTAATAAATCCAAATTAAGACAGATAACATAATCATTCTAATCCAAGACATACGTGCGTTATAGTTGAATGTACGGTATAGCCTTGTTTGGGGCCTCCCTCGTTGCATTATGGCTTAAATACGAATGGTGACCCGATTTACGCTCATTGATATATAAGTTAAATGCAAATAATACCCCGATGTAATGGTTGAAATTGTGTTCATTTTATGCATACGCACGTTTCTGTGCGCTTGTGTGGTGGTGTAGCAGTGTAAAAACTGAATCTAGAAAGGTAAGTAACAAAACATTTGATTATGTATGATAAATCAAATTGAATTTTATCGCATAAAGAGCGAAAATTGAGAAATGAATAATACTGCGGATTTTTCGTTTTTCTCTTCGGTAAATAAATCAGATCAACGAATCATCCTATTTACTTTTTGTTATTACCGTTGCAATGTTTCCTTCTTGAAATTTTTTACTAACTTAGAGGAAGACTTTATGTTTATTTTATTCTATCTTAGTAACAATTGCATGCTCTTTTCCAACACTTTCATATTTTATATGGAATGTCAAATATTAAGCCAACTTATTTATTCTTAAGCGAACAAACCTGCTTCATTCACAAAACAAACCCACAACCCATAACAAAGCAAGTTCCACAACTTCATGTTTACTCCGTATACAGTTTACATCACCAACAAACACTAAGACAACCTCAATTAGTCGCCTATACAATTGCTTTCAGAAAAATATATACTTTGTGAAGAAAACATTTGAAAAAAGGCTAGTTATACAAAGACGTAACCAATTATTTACAATAATCGTAAATCAATTTATAAATGATACATCCATCATAGAGCAAAAACAAATCTTGCAACCTTTCATAAATTAGACATCATAAATAAAAACGTAATTCAAAAATATCAGGCACCTGTCTGCAAAATAGAATGTATTATCACAGTTAAGTTGAAAGCATGGCACGAAACCCTTATTAATTTTGAGAAGCACTAATCACCATGGCCGCCACATATTTTGTGCCGATTGCTGCTGTTGTTCACAAGCAGAAGGGAAAGACGGAAAATGTAGAAAAGATTGAGGAAAACTCAAAAGTGATGGAACTATCTCCTGGGTTTGCGTCCTAGGCAGATTATCTTCAAGGTTTATTGGAACCGACTGCGCAATTGAATTTTTTGTGAGCGGAAATACTAAGACATTGGTAGATCCCAAAGCTGAAACATTTTGAATCGGATTGGAAAGTTTGTCGGGAGACTTCTGTTCCAAAATTAAGGGTATTCCTGATGAATGACATGTTCCCTGCATATTTTCTCCTGCATTACATTTTCCTTGAGTAATGAATGATACTGGGGTTTGACCTGCTGACTGTGTGTAAGCAGGTAGCACATACCCCTGCAACTGTCCAGCGGTAACTACACTTGTCGGAATAATAAAAGCGAAATTTCCAGATGCTAGTCCAGTTGGAAGTAGTTGCAAAACACTGGGCATATTTCCACTCACAAAAGACGTAGCAGCACTGAACACATTAGACGAAGAAGACGTTTTCTCTACAGACGACGCACAGGATTCAAAATTAAGCGCTGAGTTATGTGGCATCCGTACAATTATAGGTTGGCTTGCCATTTTTGTCGTGGTTACCATGTCTGGTGAATTGTTATTTACCTCCATTAATTCCTTGGTGAGCTGAATCGGAATACCATTATCATTACCGTATGTTGTGGTGGTCTCGTTACCGATTAGGTTTACAGCTGCTGAAGCCGCCATCATTATCGGTTTTGGGGTAGAATAGGTGGCCGGAGAGGTGGAAACATCCGGGGTGGACGAGTTTGGAGGTGAAGTTATAACTTTGGATGGACGAATTTCAACAAAATTGGACACTTTTGCAGAAGAATGAGGAGTTGATGACTGACTTCCAGAATCAGCAGGTGGGACTATTTTGCAAACACAATTCGCAAGATGTTGTATGACGCGTGTCTTAGCCTCAACATCAACCGTTTCTATTGATTCCAACAAACGTCTTATCTCGTTGGCGCATTCGGTAAACCCCATTCTGTAGTTGCTACTGGTATCTGATGGTACTGAGCCTGAAAATGAAGAATATTACAAATTTATATATTTTTTAAAATTTATAGCTTAAATATGAGTCAAATATTGGAAAAGCAAGGTACCATATTGCATCTATTTTCTTCCTTATTTGTTTCAAAGATCCTTGCGATTTGCACTGTACATATTCAGTACATAAAATAATACAAGAAGATACAGCATTCATCATTGATGTCGATGAATAATAAAACTATCAGTTAAGAACCAGTGCTATCTGAGTCATGTACCAGGGTTTCTACAAGACTTCCGTGCTCTTTGAGCTATCAAGTTTTCGTAAACCATATTTATTTAGTTATTTATTTATTTTTCATTTATTGGGTTTATTGAAGATAGTCTTTCTGGTAGACTTTTCATGCAGTTCGTTTCTGTCACTCGTTGGATGTATTCTTTCACTATTAATCGCTTCAAAGCCACAAACAATATAACAAGATTATCACTGTGTTAGTTTCCTATATCTAACAAAAATGTTCACCGTGTCATTAATTACAATGTCTCTAGTTCTGACTATCTTACTTACAGGAGGTACACGTGTATTAATAACTGAAACACGTTTTTTTGTCCTTATATTATCCAAAAGATTGTTTTTCTGTTTAAACTATAACAAATTTAGTTATTTTTCAGTCGAGAGAAATATAAGGGATGCGACCTTTTCATTGTTTCAGAAATGTTGAATTATTTTCTGGTAATAATAGCTGAATACGATCGATGTAAATCCAACAGTGGAAAACATTAAGTTATCCACGGACGAGTGAAACGTCTTTTAAGTTGTTTATATAGCGTGTAATACACCTGGGTCATATACCTGTGTATTGCTGCCTTTGAAGATGCCGAAGGTGCCTCACTGTCATTTCAAGTATGTCCGCCTTCTCCATTTTATTGTGACACGCTCCCTGCAACGTAAAACTAGAAGATAGATAACAGTACAGATTTAGATAAGATAGAGTAGTCAGACATATGAGACTCAGTAGGTACACAAGAAAGCGTGGGAAAGTGGCAAAGTTGGCTCCATGTTTCTGATCTCCAGAGGAAAGACGAATTACATACAATATTAATGTGACCTGTTAGGAGCATCTTAACTGTTTATGTATAATAAAAAGGTGCAACAAAAGTTGTCATAAATTATTAAGACATTCTACTTCTTGTGAAAGAAACGCGTAGAAGTTGTGAAAAAATAAAACCAAGAAATGCATTTTTTTTTTCTAAAGTCATTATGAAGACAGTATGTTACGACCATGAATTTCGATAGGAAATTACAGCAAAAACTCCATAGGAAATAATATCTCGGTCTTTATATTTTACTTTGGCAGTTTAAAATCCAGTACTAATGAACTGTGGCGTAAATGAAGAGGTACAAACGTATACTGTTACAGACCTTGATAATAAATCGAAAACGAAAATAGTCCTTGATGCAATATAACATACCATCATTTAAGACCAAGCTATCATCAAAACAGGAAATACATTTTCAACTACTGAATATCTAATGTGTACATAACAGCATGAAGTGAAGATGTACTCGATGTCCCAATCTTACTCAAAAATAGTTATTTGACCCTAGAGATATTTTCTTCGAAAAAAACGTTTTTGTAACGTCTTTTTTTAAATTTATGTGCCTGTCTTTGAAAGCGATTTGCGCACGATTTATTCAAACGCCATGAGTTTATCTTTCTGAATTTGGAAGTAGCGAACATTATCGTTTTCAATAGCCAGCATTAAAGATAATATATAGTTTTGTTAATCTTTTCTGTTCTGTAGGTTTTGTGGAGGTTCAGTTGGATTCGTAACCCTGGGCACAGACTCAGAGTGATCTCTTTTAGTCAATTTGGACTCAAGGAACTATACCCGAGGTGCAAAAGGGTGTATACATCGTCCACTTATACAAGAGGAAAAGCACAAGACAATCCTTTTGACAACTATCAGGACATCTCTTTGCAATCCATAGCAGGCAAACGTAGAGCCAGAAGTCTGCTTAATCGCCTTTTTCATCACATATATTAATAGCTACTTCCTGAGAGTCAGCGTGATTTCAGGAAAGGATGAAGGACGATAGACAAGGTGTTTGCAAGGGAAATGTCAAGAACACAACTCCAACCTGCGCGCGACTTTCATCTACCTTACGAAAGCCTTTTACAGTCAGCCGTGAATGCCTTCGGAAGATCATGGTAAAATTTGCTTGCCTTGAGAAATTCATCGTGATGGTTTGGCAATTCGTGTCGTGAAGGACAGCGAGCCATCGGAACCATTTTTAGTTACCAATGTAGACAAGCAAGGCTGTGTAATGGTCTCAGAACTCTTCAGTATGATATTCTTCACTATTCTTCCTGATGCCTTCTGTGACTTCAACACTGGAATCGACATCAAATGCTGGACGATAGCATGCTCTTCAGTCTGACGAGACTGCAGGCTAAGGCAAAGTTACGGGAAGTTACTGTTCGTGATTATCCATTTTCTGACGAATGTTCCTTAAATACCAAATCTAAGTCTGACATGTAACAAACGTCATGCCAAGTAGCTGAATAATTTTCACAACGATTCCTGATGAAACCGATAGGGATAAGATGGCAAGACAGGGACTCGGAAACTGAGGTTCTCACACGGGCATGCATTCCAAGCATTCATCCTGCTGATGAAATCACAGCGGAGAAGGGCAGGCCACGTTACCAGGGTATTAGAAGAGCATCTACTGAATAAGGTCTTCTGCGGAGAATTGAAGGAGGAAAATCACTCTACCGATTGAAGAAGTATCGCTTAAAAGATTTCCTCAAGTCATCCTTGAAACACTTTAACAATGACCCCGACTCTTGTGAAGATATCCGCACAGGATAGCTCTGCCTAACCCTGTCTTATCCATGCTGAAGCAAGCAAATGAGAAAAATTGCAGAGGTAGAGGAAAGTCATCTGTTTATCAAGCAAGTCCTAATGGCAGCTCCTGTCAAGTGTGCCACAGGCAGTTCAGAGCACAAACTGGCTTGATCAACCACTCACAGAATCCATACCAGCTGGAGATGTCATGATGGTCCTCGAACTCGAAGCACTAACAACAATTTGTATTTTAAAGAAAGTATATACCTTACAATTTATAGTATTTTAGATGTTTTTGTTTTCATAACCAACTCCCGAACATACCATTTTTATAACAGGTACACAAATGTTTTCTCTAAGTATCGGTATATTTGCTTTGAGTTTAGTTTATAAACGAGACTAATTCGCGTGGTGTCGATGTTCTCGTAAATGCATCATAAAGTAGTTTTGTGCCTTCTGAAACTGAAGTTAGACCTCTAAATCAATGCTAATGAATGAGAATGACAATATTTCCACCCGTTGTATAAGGAAAGAAAGAAAGAAGGAAGGAAGGAGAAAACTATATTGCAGCGTGGATCAAGTTTCCTTATTCACTACCACAAAATGGAATTAGCGTAACTCCTTGAAGTAGTTAGTTTGGAAATATCGCGCATGTGTCCTGTTATCGTTATCAACGACTGAATATGAAGACGATGCAAAATTCTATTAATTTTCCCCGTGGTACGTTGACGTAGACATAAACAGATCATTTAACCATACATATCTATATCCTTACCTCTTATCGTAAAATAATGTATAATTATGTCTTTTAAACTTTATAACTGATGTTTGGTTTCCATGTTGAATAAATCCCCCCACCCAACGCCCTCGTAACTGTGAATTTTTAATAACAGGCAATTAACCCGTTCTCTTAAGTATACATTTGTTGCGTTTGAATTACAAATTTGAGAAAATTTCATCTGGCAACCATTCCCGGCCCTATGATCTGCGAGGCCCAAGGCAGCATGCGATGAGCGCGGGGCCCCAAACAAATAAATTGTATTGCGTTGGAGCGCAGGGCCCAAGGCGATTGCCTCGTTCGCCTTGCCCTAGGGCCGGACCTGTTGGCAAAAACGTTCGTTCTCGTAGATGCGCCATAAATAGCTTTATGGTCTTTTAAAACTCAGAAGCTTCGAAGAGACTGAACAGGTCTTCATCCCACGATATAAAAGTGCAATGCTCAAAGAAGGAAAAAGTTGTACTTAAATTTATATTGTTGGGGCATGTAGTGCCACACTCGGGACTTAGTGTAACGCTGGATCTTATAACTAAAGAAAAAGCAATGGTAAAGGAAGGACATGGTCTCACATTACAGTTACTATCTCAGTTGAGTCATCCATCCATCCAGCATTCTATTCCATATATCTCTACCTATACACTATTGATTACACTCTCCGATATAGTGATTTCCCCGTATTGTATGCATTCACTTTATTCAGATTCTAGCTTTTGTTTTGACTGGGTATATATTACATATTTTATCATGTACGTAATGTCTTAGGTTGAAAACATTATCTGATAGCTACTCTTCGGCTGTAAGAAAACATATGTGACAATTTATTTTGCCAACGAGTATATCGCCAGGCTGTTCCCAGTGGTATACGTCACTAAGATTATTTCCCTGTATTGTGTATATCGTGATACGCATGCGTGACCAACAGTTACTGTTACCCCAACTTGTTAACATGCAGTCTCGTCTACCTGTGGATACCGGTGCTATTTTCGATTCCATTCTTTGATTTGCATATTGTTGTTTTGGTTTTTTTTCTAGACCACGTGGCACTTTTGTTGAAAACGTGTTTAAATAGTCCATATTAGAAGAATTAGTCAATCATGAGATGCCATTATCACAATTTACCAATTCTGTGACGGAATGCAGAGTCAAGTTCAGCGCCACATTGGCATGCACAGTAAATCTAGCTATGGAATGTACGTGATTTTGAGGAAATACAAGAATAAGTGATTGACCTGACACAGACTAATAAATATTATATTCGTTGATTGGAGGAGATTAATAAATTAATTCTTCACTATGAATTTTTGGTAAGAATGATCAATCATTGATGTCACGAAGATCTGTAATCATACACGCCCCACATACATACACATGCAGACAAACATACATATTGTAAGGAAAAAAATAGTTTAAACGCATTCTGTTGATTATATATTATATTTCAAGGACGTTACCTCGGCTTTCATAACATCCATTAACATAGACTTGAGCTCCGCCAGACTGGAATTAATTCTTGCTCGCCTCCGTTTCTCCATAACAGGTTTTGAGCTCTGAAATTTGCACATAAAAATAAAGAAAAAATGCTAGTTCAAGTTCAGTCAAGTTTTCAACTGAAGTTTCTAATTTTTGAACGTATATGAACGAAAACGATTGCCTGGTGAACAACAGAGAACTGGGAACAAGCGGTGAAACAGAATATGGGAAAATATTCTTAAAGAAGAAAATTCTAAATTATTAGATTAAATTGTTACAAAATTCGTTTCAGAAGCATTTTGAAATCTTAAAAGATTGAAACAGTATTGTTGGAACTATTATTTTGTGACACATTTAAATCCAAATATGTGTCGATATAGATAGTAAAAGATTCCAATAGAAATAAAATCACATGAACGTGAGAAATTAAACAACTTGACACATACCTTTCGACTCCCATCACTGCCGGTTGTTGAAACTTTATCAGAATTCATAATAGCTCCAGCTGCTGCGGAAATTCTACAAGAATATGGTACGAGTCTGCCACACTTCCGCAACCTGCGTATTGCTGTAAAATACGCGTGAGTTGCCTCTATCGGTACGCAATGGTATTTGGTGACACGTCAAATTATCTAGCTGTATGTGATCCATTTCGCTAGAACACGTTGCGGCTTGTCACTCTTACATTGCGTTATGAGATTGATGGCACTTGATGTTCTTTCATTGGCTGAGTAAACTTTATTTGTATGTTATAATCCAATGAAAGTTGTGTTGAACATAAATGCCCCGCTCGTGGCATTACGTATGTTGTTATGCTAATGAGCCACACGTGCCATGAATTCCATAAGAACGTGGGAAATCTCCGCCTCTTTTGGACCAGGTAATACCTGTACCGACACATTTACCTGTTCAGAAATTTTTCAGATAACTCATAACTAAAATGCATTAGAGCAGAGGTCATAAGGGGAGCGTGGGAAAGCAGAAACAAGAGTTTGTTTCGATTATAAACAATATATCAGTGACATTAGATATATAATGCTCGTATGTTACATGGCTCAGTAGTTTTAATTATGACATGAATACATCTGTATTGTAATGAGTGACGTTGCAGAAGAAATAATATACCCTATTATAAACGCATTTAAAATTTAATGGAAATATAAATACCGTATACAGTTTGTTGTTATAATACTCGGGCCTCCAATTATTTTTTTCTCCTATTCGCTTGCTGATGTTAACCGCAGTCCAATGACGCTAAAAAACATGAATGTCGATGATATAGTGTGTCTGATCGGTGGTATCGAACTGTCTTTACATCATTCTTCATTTATGTTTACTTCGGAATACTACGATGGCTTTCATTGCTACACATATAAATGGTTGTTTCATTACACGATTTATATAGTGTCAATTTTTCATTAAATGATACGCCACGTGATTTGCGATAATTCATCATATTTCACTGAAGTGACGTCATTAACTGTGACTTGGTGTCATTGAAAGGGCTTACCTTGTGTGGCCTCGTGTAGTTGAAATGACTCTTTGATTATTCGGAAATTTATTTCTTTTCAAAGACATGTCACAAAATTAGGATATACTTTGGTTTAGAAAACCGTCCCAAGATCTGACATTCAATATATCAAGCTGCTAAAATCAGAAATTTATTCTGTAATGTATTGCAGTCATTTTTTTTTTCAGGTAAATACCATGTTAATAAGTTTACATTTAAACCGGGTCCTCATCGCTTTGGGGTGATGCATACGTTTCAATGCTCGTGTTTGAACGTTTATGTGTTTTGTTTGCTGTTACAATTATGGATTTGATAACAAAGGCACATAATGATTCTGGTAACTGCTAGATCTTCGGAAGAATTAAGTGTCCGAAGGTTCACAAGTCCGAGCTAATTTTTAGTACAAGAGTTCTGTTTTCCGAACAGTTTATCCCAAAGTTACCATGTCATAAGTTTTCGCAAGGTCGAAAATTATAAGGGCCAGTAGTCAGACGGTTTACAACTTAGAAGGGAAAGGTTGAAAGGGTTCATTAATCCGAAGGTTCCTTAGTTCCAAGGCTTTAAGGTTTTAGATTAAACGGGATCATTGATACCAAGGTTTATTAGTCCGAACATATTTAATAAAGGGTTAACAATTTCGAAGATACTAGTATTTAAAAATGTTCAAATATTCAATATTTTCATTATTTCAGTCCATTTACAACCTTCAGACTGTTCAACCCTTTTTCGGACCGATAGACCTTCGGCCTATGACCACTGAAATTTCGGAAAATTGAATTCTTTCGGACCAATGAACTGTCGGACTAAGGCACCTATGGACAACTAAACCTTATGACAGTTCGAATAAATGACTTGCGTTAATGGGACTATAGAAATGTAACCGATTTATTTACATTACAATAAAAAATTTTAGTTCTGAAGATAACGATCCAGCTTCCTAACAAACAAAAAAAACCCAAACATTCAGCACATTGTGTTTCTAAATTTAATAAGCAATTAAAATTGCCATGGAGCAAATTAGACGCCTGATATATAGTAAATTTTTGAAATATCCTAAAATGAATTCAAAAGAATACATTTTAATAATTTAGATTTTTCACATTCTAAAATTCTTTCATCGATTTGAATGATTTATTTTTCTAGGTGAGTGATAATCATCGTACTAGTTATCTTTGCTTTTATTACTGTTCAGATAACATCGATAATGTTTGAAAGTATGAAACTCATAGTATTTTAAGAGCGTTTTGTCAAAATATGCTCAAAAGAAACAAATAAAGTCTGTTGCAATGTTTAGGTACTTCCTTCACGGTTTCCATCCTAAATATAAGCGTAAACTATTTTGAGAAAGGTGACTGTCTGGGAACTGAATGCTACGATGGGTTTCATCGCCGCTTATTATTAAATGCTGTTTCATTACCTAATTTCTGTCAGGGACGAGTTTTCATTAGATGATACGTCAAGTCTACAATATATTAAAGAGAGAGAGAAAAAAAAAAACTGTGTAACAAGTCTGTGTACAATTTTAAACGCTTTATTATGATTCACGCACATGAACTTTTTCCACACGGTCTTGGAAACAATCTTGTAATAAATCTTACTGATAATGCTTTTATAACAAATGTTACGAAAGTATTGTATGTTTTTGGAGAAATTATAGCGCGACATAATGTAGAAAAGTGTGCAAAAATCCCAGCACTTTCCATAAATCTACTAGGGTTGTATAAATTTGTCATTTATACTTTACTCTATACCATTGAATTATACAGGACTTTGAGACTTGTACTAGATAAGGACTTTGAGACTTGTACTAGATAAGATAATATCCATTCAATACCTCATATCAATACCTCATATCAAAGTATGTCAGTTTGAACATCGCACGAGTTATAATGACCGGTTTTAGATCCATGCGGATCCGCTGATGGCCGAATAACCGTGGAGTTTATAAAAGTGACGATCCTCTTCGAACTCCGTAAAGATCGTGGGAATTACAATGCAGTTTTTTTAATACAAAATATATATAGGCCATCCTGTAGACGGCAAACATAATTACAGACAGGAAACCATCAGTGTTGTAAAAAAGCAAGGAAAATACGATAATAAAAAGAGTTCAACACCCTCTTTTAGAGTCGTGGGGTCTTAATAAAGATACACCACTCGTGGTGCATGTGGCTGATAATTTCACGAAGTATCTCGTGTTGACTAGTTATACTGAACCCACTTAAAAGAAGAAGGATTATAATAAATTTGTGCAATGTAAAAGGTACTGCGGTTCTGAATCAGCAATCACAATCTTCATTAAAAATTATACACATTTGTGTTATAAGGATAAAACTAACAGTTTATGACAATTCCTAGAAAATTCCACCAGAATGATACATTTTTGAGTTATGACATTAAAATTCCATTATATGAAAATTTGTTTTAAAAAATCCAATAATATATACTTACACACGTGCTGTTGCTGTTGAATAAAGGATTGTGTCCCGAAGTTGCTTTCTGGCCGTTGATTCATTTCAGACTCATCTCAAGAATTCCCCGAATTAATGTATTTTCATCGATATCAGTTTTCGTATTGTGGTAAGACTGACTCTTTCATAGATGCCTAAATATATGGATTTGAGTATAACCTTCTGTGTCTACAGAACGAAATTTTTTGGTTGGGTCTTTAAATTCGTGATTGTAGCAGCCAAGAAATCAATAAAATTGGTACCACATGGTCACAGACAAAATTATAAATTCGGTTTCCATGATTTTTTTTTCTTCAGAAAATATGATTTCAGTTTTCGTCTGCTTTGGGGACATGACTACCCACATTTATTTTATGGCAACTGGTTTGAAACTTCATTTCTCTGATTTCTTCTTACCTCCCTAAAGTCATAAAACTGCCAAACGACTTGGACTATAGGTAACAGGTACAATTATACTAATTTACAGGTGTATTATTGCTATTACAGAGTGTTATGTACATTATCAAGTATTTTGTAAAATTCTTCTGCCAGAAGATGTTGTTCGTGTTTTTTTTTTATTTTTGTTTTTGTTTTGTTACTGTACATTCACATACTTGTATCTGTATACATGTAACCATTATAATATAACTCTATCCGATTTTCGGCTCTCAGATGAACTGTTATGAACCTGTCACGTGATCTAAAGTGAAAATGCCAGAAAAGAAAGTATCTACGAAACAATAGATGATCACTGCCTTCAAGGTCACAAATCTGTCATTCAAAACATAATCTATAATCGCCACAGGAGACACGCGCCGAAAACCAAATCCGCGAAACTTGCAAATCAACTTGACGATCTTGTGTGACAAAGATTTTTTGCGAGGCATGTACTAGTAAGAGCTAAACCCGTCTCTGTTTGGTTGCTGGGAAATTATATTTATTATCAGCTGTTTTGAGACGATATGACTGGAAAGGCTTTACAGAATGCAGTTGTTGTTAATCAGAAAAACAAAGCGCTTGCTAAGGACCAAACTGAAGTATATTAGAATTGACACATACCCGGATGTCCCGTAATGTTACTTGATTTAATGAGTCAGGGAGGGACAAACATGGGAGTCAATTGTGGACAAGCATATTTATCAAATTTCTGTAATTTTCATTTTGAAACGAATACTATATTGTAGATGTACAGTATTTCACAAAATTGCCATTGACCTTTAAATCGAATACATACATACATACATACATACATACATACAT
>QKMX01351207.1:0-13241 GCA_003401595.1 Venustaconcha ellipsiformis
TCTGTTTGTCTGTGTGTGTGTGATTACGAAAATAGGAAAATGGACGGCCATGCAAATGCGGAATTGTAAAAGACAGCTAGATGGAATTATATATATTTTCATGGGAAACAATAACGCTAAATTACTATGCAAACACCTTTCTTTGCTTTTGAGGCTTGAATGTATTATTTTGCTGTACATTATTGCTATATTGCGCATCACCTCAAAGGCACTTACCGGTCGAAACACTGATAATGTCATATCTTTGGATGTATGGCAGTTTCCATTCAGAAGTAAATCCTGGCTTTGTACTGTGGTCATAAGAAAGAACTGCAACCATGTGCCTTTTGCACTTTCATAATATCCGTGAAAAGATTTCATATAGTGCATTTTTTCAAATGACATGTACTGAAGCTGTTTTAGAAGTACGAACCGGGATTTCATTCATCTTTGACAAATTATCGTCAGTTTTCTAAAGCACATATATCCAGTGACTGACCATCACAACAGTTTTCTCGTCGTACAGTAAACGTGACTAATAAACAAGCCACTGGGGAACAAAGTGACTAAATCCTTTGGTGGTCATCGGATTCCGATTCAGTGATTCGACTGAGGTTGTTCAGATGAATTAGCAGACATGAAATATCTCTTCAACGTTCTCTGCGATATTTTTACAGTAAAAGCCGGCTTGAATAGTATTTAATAACCAGGGTAAGGTTCCACAAACTTCGCATTCTTTTGTTAAGAATATCACCCTGCAGCAGCCATGATACACGTTCATTTCCAAAGCAGTCTTTTCCGAATCGGACATTTAAGGCATCTAATAGTATGAACATATTAAACGCAAAACTAAAACGGCAATGAACATATTAAACGTAAAACTAAAACGGCAAACACTAATGGGCTGTTGTGACGCAGTTGAAGTTTGATTTATGGATGATTAGCTTTTATTGCGTAAATGGCGCAGAATGTGTCAAAACAAATTATTTTGTATAACATTTTCTGAAAAATATCCTATCAAAAGACCGATAATGTCTTTAAATAAATAGTTGTTGGACTAAATATAACACTTTGTCATCATGTTCTGTGATTGGATTTGATCTCTGTAAGGTACTCATGAAAACAGCTGTGTTTGTTTCTCCTTGTGACACACAAAACATTTAGTCATTCTATCACATTCTCTTATTAACATTGTGGAATAAACATGGTTGGTGGTCCAGTTATGCACAGGAGTAGTAGGATAGGTTTATGGTGCAAGCTTTCTGTAGTTCATGCTGAAATAATAAATGATTTTTAAATATCAGTTCTTTATTTTAAACTTATCCATCATCCACCTCACCTACATCCCTATTTATCCCAATTTGCACTGATTTAAACAATATGCCAGGAAAAATGGGGTGAATCTGCAAATCTGTGTGAAATTATCTCTGTATATTGGGATTTCTAATCAAGACCAGTTTCATCCAGAATAAATAAGGATACTTCAATTTTCAAGAGACCATAGAACTGAGTCTGATTTGCAACCTTTATTTTAACGATCAACGAATCATCATACGAAATAGCAAAACTATTATCAATACAAGTGGCTTGGCGTGGCATGATATTTTAGGGCAAAGCAATGCAAATTTGTCGTAGTGCCCATACACATGGAGGAGTATTGACAACAAAACTTTCCGGATGATCACCATGTTGTAATATCCATATTTTATGTTACGTCACAATCATTTTCACTGGCAACATGCTGAAAGTGACAAGAAACATTTCGGTGGAAATCCCATTTCGTAATAACCATTTGTTCAGCAATAATAGAATAAACAATGTTATTAAAGTTGCCACCATGGCAGCCATTTTGGATCTTAGAGAGGAAGCATCAGCTTATTTAGACCAATTAAATCCATTTCAGTTCTAAACAATAGATCTGTATGATTAATAATTACATTCTTTCATCTAATAATTCGCCTTTCAACAACTTGGTACACAATTTTCTTTTTTCTCTCCTTCAATTTCTCTTTTTATGAAATTATAAGTAGCTGTGCTGTAATGCATGTTTCGACATTACTTCAAAATAATGTACACAATAGAGGGTCTGAAGTGAGATTAGTATTGTTACCTAATTGGGTCATGATGAGCGGCAATAACAAGATTTTCGAGATGATCCCACAACACCAATATTGATCAGCTAGAGATCATACAAAGCCTTGTAGTACAATGCAATGGCAATATCATTATCTAATGTAAAGGAGTAACAATAACAACATTTTAAAGACGACTTCATAGGAACAATACTGATCGTAAGATTGGTATCATTTTCATCTACGACTAACCAGGTATCATTAGAAGTCTTTTGGTCCATATGACAATTCACTCAGGGGAAATATTTGTTGTAAGATTGGCATCATTGGAAATAAACAGATACTTTAAGGAGTCTTTTGGTCCATATGACAATTCACTCAGGGGAAATATTTGTTGTAAGATTGGCATCATTGGAAATAAACATATACTGTAAAGTCTTTTGGTAAATCCCTTAGCTGATATTGTCATTCTTTCGGGAGAATCAGAAGAACATGAATTTCGAGATGGTTGCTAGCAGGCCAGTATTTTTTAGTTTGACCATGCTGAAATTCCTAAACTATTTCTGCAATACTAAATTATACCTCAAATGTATGTTGGTGTATTGATTTAGTTTGTTAGTCTGAGATTTCTCCGCAAAAAGTTGAACCCCAGTTTATCATGACAATTGAATTGACTGTATGCTTGCCCAAAGTTTTGAATTATAAACTGTTTCGATTAGTGGTAGCTTCTCGGTCAATCCTTGTTTTGTAAATAAACACAGTAATCCAAATAGGAATTTTCTACATACAACCGTGGTATGATTAGTAGAATTGACCTCAAAATTGTGAATGGAGATTGTATGTAGTATCATAATAATTTTCGTCTCGTGAAAGAACATAACGATATTATTTTTCTTTTACGAGGAGTAGCAATAACAAGGTTTTCAAGATAGCTGTCATGGTGGTAAGGGCTGGCAATTAGATCAGATCCATCTTTTAAGACCGACTAGATATCATAAATACTTGGTGAAAATTCCATGCTGATATGACTTTTTGCTCCAAAGAATTAGCAACAAGATTTCTAATATGGCTGCAATAGCGCAATACAATAACTCAATGTTTTTTAATTATTGGAGTCACATTGTTCTTTTACTGCAACAGTTTAACTCCAAATTCAAATGACTTCTTCTTTTCAAAACGTGCACGCCCTACACAAAGTTTGGTAATCATAGATGATGGATCGATTTGTTATTTTTGTTATATTTGTCAAAGTGACTTGGACCTATGATCTTTGGTGATCCCGACGTTGAACTCATTCTTGCTTTAACCAAGTGCCTAAAAGTTTAGTAACAATAGACTGTGAATCTCGCGAGCAATTGTGCAAAAATTGTTTCTGTCTTTTAATACTTCAGTCATAGTGACCTTGAAATTCATAGATGCATTCTTATTGCAAGCTAGAAAGCGAGACAAAAGTATGACAATTGTGGACAACTGAACCAATATGATGAAACATTTCATTCTTTCAGTTAAAGTGACCATTGCAGTTGTGTCCTTTGAGCCTGAAATAGATAGGGTTCGTATTTTGCCGAAATGCATGTCACACGCAAATGCTGATATTTAGATGAAAGGCTTCATAACATAATAGACTTCATCTTATTACTGGCGTAATACTGGCGAACATTATTTTTTTCCGATATGAAAGTAGCTGTACTATGTCCTGAGATTAAAATGGCTCTTCCTGGGTTGATCTTGGAGGCCGCTTCAGAAACTATTACAATTGTTGACCCATTGATGCCCGATTTTACTATGTGAAAGTCACGGGCCTTACGTTTTTATCCAGGTTGACCACTATCTGTATATGCTACTACAAACAATTATAATACAGTATTAACTGGAAATATTGGGAGTACACATGCTACTAGAATGTAATGTTTAATTCCTAAGAGGAAAATACTGGTCATAGTTGGAATGGAATCTACGATGGAAATCACAGAAACTATGAGCTCAGGATTGAGATAATGGGTGCTTAAATACGTACAAATGTCACCAGTGAATGAGTAGATGGACGAATTACATCAGATTCATGATGATGAATGATGAATGAAATAAATTAATGATTTAGATGATTGTAAATTGGATAATTGCAGATTACCCTTGATAGGTCCAAGGTCTGATCTATCAGTCATCTAAAGAACCTAATTGTATATTGATATTGTTTGTGATGACCATTACAGCATGGATATCGTCAAAAAGGCACATCCTGGAGCCTAAAAGTTGAAGATAAATAATGTGACAATGTACAAGTCCATACTTCCAAAACAATCTTAGTGAACATCATCAAACAGATACATTATGGGAATGTGCTTTTCACTTGCCAGTTCCATTTCTTTCATTTTAAATTAAAATGCCCTTTTATCCTTCTCATTTTGCACCTGTAAGTGCATTTGTTCTTTATGTAATTCCAATTTCATTTCTTTATCTCTCTCTCTCTCTCAAATTGCAACTGTAATTGTTTCTCTTCTTTCTGTAAATGCATTTGTTCCTTTTCTTTTTCATTTGTAACTGTTCTTTTTCTTTTTCCAATTTCAGCTGCATTTGCTTCTCTTCTTTATCTAAGTGCAAGCTTTCTTAACTCTAATTCCATCTTGTATCAATTCCTTTACTTTTATAACAGTCTGATGCAGACTTACTGATCAAAACCAACATTATGCAAACATTATTTTCTAACAAATGCTGAATCAAAATACTTTTAATTTCTTGCTTCGTTAAGGAAGATTTTGCCTCAGAAAGATTATATTTTCTAGGAAGTTCAAGCAAGACATTTTTTTTTTCAAACTAACCATCTGTTTCTGAGTAGGACTAGAAAGAAAAGTCTCCACCTTAGATGAAATAGTGAAAATGCATGTTGTTTTCACTAACGATTTGAAACAAAATGTGAAATAGTATTTGGGATTTAAACATGTCTAAAAACTAGAGAAAATTAAATGTGAAATGAACAATTTTCTGAAACAGTTTAGCCAAAATTCATATATCCCAAGGACGAGAACTTCAAATTTATTTTGTTACTTGTAGGCTGGTTCAAAAGTAACAAAAGAAAAGAGTGAATCGAACAAGCTTTGTAAAGTTTAACAGAATAATTTATTTCCCTAGAAAACAATATAAAAATATGAAAAAGGTTTTAAGAGTTTGTAAATTCAATTCAAACATTATTGGAGGAATCTAAAAATATAAGTCCTATTACTACAAAGTGCTAAATGAATCCATGAATTAAGTTCCAATATGGAATGCGATGACGTCTTCTATAATATACATTGTGTTGTTGTGTCAATAGTTCCTTGCTGAATTTTATGAATCAATAATAATTTTGAGGCTTTAGAATTCCGAATAACTTCCACTGAACGTCTTCTTCCAAGAATATTTCTGATCACAAGTGTTTTCCAGGGTGAATACATTATTTTAAATACGAATATCAACTCAAATGGCAACAAAAAGACAAATACCTTGAGCTCGAAGGTATAAATTTACGACATACAAAATCTTTACAAATTACTTGTTTTAATCAGCAATTTTATATTACATCATGGCTCACGTTGTCACTTAATTTGAACGGCGCAGTAAATGCAAACAGCCTATAGATACGTACGCCATGGAAGCACTTAATTCCAATAAACAAATCTTTTATGAAATTCAGTTAAAAAAGGTTTACAAAATAGAGCTATCACGCAAGTAAAGTATGACTTTGATTACGACCAATGGTTTTCACTGTGTTTACCAATCTCTGAANCAAGGTCAGGAACTAGGTCTTAATACTAATTGGTTACAATGTATACTAATATGCACCGTCAACTATCCAAATAGCAAGTTCATATATTTCGAACTAAAGTAGAAACCATCATCTACCGCAATGCAAATTTATGGTCAGTTCTTCAACAATGCAAATACATCGGGAATTACGAATATATATTATCTTTTAATGCTTTCAAAGAAATGACAAGCTTGTACGGGTAAAATGACTTCTGGTAAAGATAAAATACATATTTATGGTTTGATAGAGTAATCTGTGTTACGGATATGAATGAAAGTAATGACAAAATCCAGTAAGCAAAATATATTATTTCTAACTGGATGATTCAAAATAAAAATTCCGGGAACCTTGCAGAAATTGGGGCCGCTACGTAGCCTTAATTAGCGCAGGTGAATTATCACTGCTTAACTCAAGTATATTTGTACCTTGGTATTTTATTCAAGTTTTAAATCATTTCGCATATTTAAAATTACCAATATAGTTTAAGTTTGACAATGTTCTTTTCCTTTTTCTAGACTGTAGAGTTTTATACTCCCTCTCTGACCTGCTTCATTTAGGTTCCGATTCTTTTCTCTAGCCTCTTGATCAGGATTGGACATATCTCTAATATGTGTGGGCTACCAACATGGAAACAACTGTAGTCCACATTTTTGAGTGGATAAACATTTCCATTTAAACCCTCATTAAAAACCTGTAGAACAAACATAAGGGGGTAAATGTTACCAAAAGAAACAAATATACTTAGGCGAGTTTATTTTCGTGAATGTTCACAATAAATTTACAATTCTTCAAAATAACTTATGGTATATGTTTTCAAACTTGATATCATATAGTTTTTATTTAATATTTTAATCATATGGTCGAAAATATTATAACTTGAATTTTAAACTATTGGACGCAGATTAAGCAGTCTTCACCTCCTTATGTACTTACACTAAAAAGACCGATCCCTTTTTTAAAAAACGTACAATGATCATGTACATACTTAACATTTACACTGGAAACTTCCGTTTGGTGTGAACGCGAAAGAAGTGATATTATTAGGGATTTGCTTTTGATAATCTGATTAGAAATGATAATTAATTCACAAAATACTAACTTTCTTTAATGTTCTATATCTTTCAGGCTTAATGTTAACAGGTCAGAAGTGAGTGAGGTTAAAATACCGTGTGAGATTTGCTGAATAAAAGGAAAAAGAACAGAAAGAGTCTCAGAAATGTTCTTACGTTCCTTTTCCTTGTAACTCCTGATTCTTGAAACTATCGTTGATATTCTTTAGCAGTATCAAGATTTTCAAATCAGCTGCTGTGATGTATATATTGGATGTCATCATGATAAAGTTTTGTTTATGACCGTCAATGAACCATACGATGTCTTTTGGTGGAAAGGTATTTTACTATCACTTTCCAATTCGGATGACTAATGATAATAAGAGCTTAAGATGGATGCCGGGGTGAGTATATTCGATATCAGGTCACGTATGTCAACGATTTCAATCATATTAAAATTCGGATCGGAACCAGTCTGCAAACAAGTAGACATCATAAGACGTTTTTCCTTGAAAACCCCGTGCTGATTTGATCATTAATTCAGGAACAATAATATCAAGATGGCCAAGAGGCAGGCATAAATAATCTTTGAATGGCACATTAGGACTTACTTGACATCATAAGAAATTATTTAGCAAAAGTCCATGTAGGTATAACCAACTATTCAGGATGAGTATCATTGACAAGACTTTTTAGATGGCAGCCATATTGAACATCGAATCGGCATCATTTTCATTTGCATCGGACTAGGCATACGAATTATTTTAACAAAACCTCATTTTTATCTGACCATCTATTCAGTAGATGTAGCGATACCAATATTTTTAAAAAGGCTACTGTAGTGGCAGTGTTGGCTTATCATATCAGATCCATTCTCATTTAAGTCTATCTAGATATAATAATTTCTTCTGGCAAAAACTACATGTTAATATAACTTTCCGTTTAGGATAAATAGTGACAAGAAAATTTGCATATGTTTATTGCGGCACAATATTTTACATCCAAACAGCTCCATCTTTATCTAGCACCAATTATACACCATAATAAAGCTTTAGTAAAATGCGATTTTGATATGGCGATCCATTGAGGAGGAGTAGCAATAACAATATTGTCAAGATGTCTGAATGTGACGGTCATATATAGAAAGTCTTTTTCGAAAACACATGTAGATATAAACATCCAATCTGGAAACAGCGATAACATTATTTTTTAGATGGCCAATGTGGCTGACATATTGGATGTTTTAGAGACCCTATAGAATTTTAGACCAAACAGACAATGAGAAAAAGTGATAAGAAGATTTTCAAAGCTTTTACTGCAACGCAATATCGGACATCCAAACAGTCCCATTTGCTTCTAGAGCCAACTATACACCATGCGAAAACATTCAGCAAAAACTCCATGTCGACATGACTATTCATTCAGGAAGATTAGCGATAACAAGATTATCAACATAGCAGACCTGGCGGTCATACTGGATATCAGATTGACACTTAGACGAGGTAGACATCATAACATCTTTTTTTTTGAAAACTGATGTAGATATGAAAGTCCATTCAGGATGTAACGGTGAGACGGTGGCCATATTGGATGCACGAGGAACACCATTGAATTTAGGACCAACTAGATCATAAAATGAATATGTATGTAAACTTACGTGACAAAGACAAAGTAGCTTAAAATTAGTTGGTAATGGATGGACTTATAGATCTATATACCACATTTGATGCGGTTATTAGTCTCAGATTTTAGAAACTTACCGTAAAGCAGTCCGAAAACAAAATCTGGCAGTCCATGTGCGATGACTATAGCTGTGACTACCGCTGCTCTTGATTCTTGATTTCTTTCTTCTAAGAACAGATTTGTCAATGTTCCAACTGTTCCAGTAGTCTTTTTTATTTTGACCAAAATACAGCCATCATGTTATACATTACGGTAATATCGTTTCTACTCCTGGGCACACATACCATCAACACCTTTCAGTTCCATTTGGTTAGTCAATGTGTTACAACTTTATCGTCCTAAACTCAGTACAGGAAAGAAGCAAACCTAACAAGTTTTGCAAAATTCAACAAAAGTTATATCTTCATAGAGTATTAAGTAAAATTTTAAAAGTGAACAATACAGTTAATTAAATTCCACAAAATTCAAAATATATTATCGGAAATCTAAACGTATATACTATTTCAAATTAATTTGAATGCAAATATTGAATGTGCTGATGTAATTAGAGTATTGACTGTGCTGATGCACCAATATTTATGCTGTGTTAAAATGATCTAATCGCGAATGTTTTTGAATTAATTCACACAAGTCCCTAATAAATGCTTAAGTACAAATTATTAATGTCCAACTCGTAATTCCAATATATAATTTAAAAAAATGATGCCTCTGAAATTATATCTGAGCACAACTAAACGTGACTCTAAACTGATATTTATATAGTAATAAATAATTATGAACGCAATCCCTTATATACCGACTGTCACCAGACCTATGAGAACAAAATGCCCAGGATGTGACACATTTTCCAGTCAAAATTTGTAAACAAATCACTTCCCAGAAAATATCAAAGTAGTAAACAAGGCGTATCCTTAAAATTAAATTCATAGTAATAAACCATGACAAAAGTCAGGTAGACTTCAGAATTTCCGCCCCAAAATGTCCTGAACTCTAATCCAAGTGAGCATGTTGTTTAAAAATGATATTTACGTATAATCTACAATCAGGAACAAACGTTAAACACACGGTGTTGTTATTGATAACAACCTTCATACAAATAATATGTCCAAGAAGCTATCAAAATTCACATGCAGTTTATCAGTACTCTTTTACCTGCTAGTTGTATGATATAGCACGAACATCTACTTAAGTACACCGAAGGATTTGCATTAGTCCAAACATACATTGCAATATATCATCGCTGATATAGTGTCTCATTCAGATGCAGTTTAGTGATTCCAACTTTACGTTTCTCTATTTCAAATTATCATCCAATCATTCGAAAATATTTTTCTCCATGGAGGCTTCAAAAACATGTGAGAACTGACAAAACAGTCCCATCCGAGTAATCAAAATATCCAACAAAAATCGTATTGTAAAATAGTCTTGAGCATTTATGACTGCCAATTCAGGTTCTGACAATCAATGGCCACAGAGAGATCGTTTGTGAGTGAGTATACATTCTGAAAACCCAGGTCCAAATTCACTTCAGTTTCTGACACTACAGGACCGAATGGAGTTCAGTTTCTTATACTACATGAGAAAACTGAGGCCAATGATTTAGAGTTCATTAAAACTTAATCGGCTACCGTGGACAATGCTAAAGTCGGCTCGATATAAGTGCAACAGATGTAATGATCCACTTTCCAAATTTCTTTTCAGAATGATCTGGTGTCGAAATAATGTTTTGAATACTTTTGTGACAACCATTTCCACTTATTACAAGGCTGAATATCCTCTCCGCTTGGAACTCAATAGGATGGACTAGGGTGCAGCTCTTCTTTCACGGCTCGACTATGTACAGGCCTACATGATTGAAGAGGGTGGAAATATTTTTCCGCCCCTTGTATCCTACCTCTGTAGGGTCAGAAAGGGCCTTAAATTTGTCTGAAGTGACTAAATCGGACGCTGGTACCCGAAGTATTCAGCGACAGAAGAGCTTGAAAAATTAATTAGGAAATAGGATGGTCCTTTGTTTAAAACGTGTAAGTGTAAAGGCAGATCGGGTTGATATCAAATGTCCTTTTTTGTGTCGACAAACCCTACACACTGCTTTGATATTGCTACAAAGAAAAATGTGAGAAAGGCAGGAAAAAAACATCTCAGGAAAATCTTACCTGTGCATATGCTCATTGATGGAAAACATTACATTCTCGTCATACACCCTAGGGTGAAATTTCATCATACAGTCGAGGGCATTTCCAAACCGGAACATATTACATACGTAACAGCATTGATTATGTATTCCTGGTATTAAAGGAAAAATGTATCTGCATTACCTAAACATAGCCACACAATTTCAGCTCCTACAGAAAATATTTAACTGGGTATGCCTTTTCATCCCTTAAATTTTTGTAACATTGAACTCATCAGATGACCAATTTAGCAATCGTAAGTATATTGTTATATTAGCTTGTGGCATGGAACATAAAAACAATTGTTATTCAAGCAGTAGGTTTGATGTAAATATCATCAAGTGCATATCTTTCTCCTCAGTTCTTGGCAAAATGTGTCAAACATACACGCATACTTGATGTAGTGTGCACATAGCGCAATAAAACAACATAACAACGCGAATTCAAAATCGACATGTTTAAATGTAAGACAATGTATTCAAACACAATACAAATCAAGAACTTAACAATCATTATTCACACATGGACGTATTTACAAGTGAGATGGTTTAGCTGTTTCTAAAGCTTTCTGGTGAAAGAGTCAAAGAAGTTGGAAGACAATGCCATATCGTTGCGAATTTTCTGTTTCTGACAAATCGGTGTGATAAATCAATGGTGAGATTAGGATTCGGACGTAAATGAGGTGTCCGTTGTTTGCACCAGCAATGGAATTTCCTTCATCGTTTGAAGGGCACTAACGACACCATTTTTCATTCCATAAAATGAGTACATGTTTAACACTTTTCCAGAAAACGGGTCCTTTGATCTTGATGCCTCATTAATGGGGATCAGCAATCAAGTCATTAGGATCCCATTTTAAGAGGGAGCAAATGATGACACCTGCTAGACAACCACTGATATGACGATCCATTGAGGAGGAGTAGCGATAACAATATTGTCAAGATGTCTGAATGTGACACCTGCTAGACAACCACTGCCCCCAGGCTTCAAATGATTTCTTTTAGGGGGTTTAAGTATCGATTTTCAAATTTGCCTGTTGTGTCAAGGCAACTTTATGATCTGATGAGCAATTTGATTGATGCATTGAAGTAGTTGACTTGTTTTGAGCGTAAACAATCGTGTTACTTCTCTGAGAGTATCTTCTAACAAATTTAAACGAACTTGTGCGTTTTGTCGCGGCTGATGCCGTGTAGCGGTGCTGTCCAACATGAGGTTGATTTTAAATGGCCCGCCAGAGTTCGAGCACTTTTTTGTGTATTTATGTAAAACAAAAGTCAATGACCTATTTTCATTTCATGCTGCGGCCTTCGGCTTCAAGAAACAATTTTCAGTGTCCCATGGTGTTAAAAAGGTTGGACAACTCTGACTTATAGGATCAATTTGGCCTGGAGATTTGATTGAAAGGAAGTCATGCTCATGAGTGTGAGACAGAAAAGAAGAGTCTGAGGTTTTATAGTTCTTTTGACACCAATGTGAACGTGTAAATTACGTGCTCCACTTGGTACCAATCTTGAAACAGATGGGTATGAAATATCAAATAATCAGGAGTGGCGGGTTTTAAACCAACAAGGAAATAGGCATGAGTGGCATCGTCGTACACATAGGTCAGCCAATGAGTTCCTAAATGTTTGCTTAACACTTGCACTTGAGGTTTATATCTGGAACTTATAAACAAGACCACACAATGGGTGTTCAACTTCTTCGTCTCCATCTAACATGTCATCAAAAGTTATCCGATGTGTTTCACTTGTTTCAGGCACGATCCCTTCGGCTTTCAGAGGAATGTCTACGACTGAGACAATGGATTCTCCTTGACATTCTTGAAATAAAATAGGGAAAATGCCGATTAACACTCTTTGTAACACCAACTGACGCGCTGTAGTGATCCATCCAAAACAAATGGTTTATGTATTCCATCACACTTTCGACAAATTCAGTTTTGTATGAACTACTAGGTCCATCATTTGACATTAAAAGGATGGCGAAGATACAGTGCCTCTCATCTTGGACGATCTAACGTTTCGCCATTCACTTTGAGAGCAGAAGAAGAGGAGAGATATGAAGTTTTTGGGTTAGCTGACGTGTTCAGGATTCTAAAAATAACATCTACAGCACAATATATTATATAGTGTTCATAAACCTTTATTGGGTGTTCAAACAAATTTTAAAATACGTCAAAAAGTAAGAGCCAAATGGCAAAGTACATTAAAAAGATACAAATCAAAATGACCAAAACGGAAACCAACAACGACAATGTACAAGATTTTAGATTAAAGTGTGTTCCATGTTTTGTAGGGATACACAACAATTGTTCTTTGTTTCTCTACACAATTGACTGTTTCTAATTTACCTTCCAAGAATGGCTTTTAATGGCTTTTAGTTCTTGTCGATGTTAACAACAGTGCTATTCTGAACTTAGTTGTGTCTATTGTGTCGGATTCTTTTACCATTGTAGTTCACAGGGTTCTCTCTCTCTCTCTCTCTCTCTCTCTCTCTCTCT
>QKMX01351211.1:0-16403 GCA_003401595.1 Venustaconcha ellipsiformis
ATGTTTCATATGATGTGTTCTTATGCCCTTATGGACTGTTTTGAATAGCATGGTATGTTTCAAATGCTGCATATGTCGGTGAAAATGCTAGAACAAGGACGAGATAGAAATGTATAATTACGAAAAAGCGCTTACGCTTACACTTAGATTATAAGAATCCAGCACACATTTTTTACAATCCTTCAATTACAATTTTAAACAGATGATCAGGGATAATAGGAGAGGTTCAGGTCACAAACACTCGTTTCGTGTTATATCTACTATTTTCTCTTCTTACAGACCCATACACATTTGCTAGATACAAACATTTGCCACAATGAACAAACCCACCAGGACAAATGTTAGTAATGACTCATCCTTGCATTCCAATACTAAAACAGTTAAAAAGGAAAACTGGATTTTGTTTGGACATAATGTGGGTGTTTGTCGTTTACCTTTTAAAATAAAAAATGCACATATAAGCTGCCAATGATGGTTATTATTGTGTTGCAGAAATACTGACTGCAAATTTGATTTAGCTTTGAGTAGGGCCACTTCTCTCTGGAGTAATTTAGCGCTGGCATGGCCCATCTATGCCAGCCAGGCTTCACAATATTTGAGTATCTTTCTCTATTTGTTATGATAGTGTGCAAATATATTGATAGTGCTCTTCTTGCCGTGTTTTTGTTCTGCTGCAGCTTCTGTTATTGCTGTTGCATCTACACATCCTCTTCGTTTCTTTTCTGTATCCTCCTCCATCAAATTTACCAGGACTCATTCTTCTATCGTGTAACTCTATCTCTTCACGCACGATCGAGAGTCTATTATTGGACAGGTGTTGATAAGGTAGGCTGTAACCTTTTACTTTGTTTAATTTTTAGGAGTTTTTGGGTGGGTAGGTGAAGTTGTGTTTAGCAGTGTTCATCTTTGGCTCAGGCCACTGATTTGTTCAGGTACATATCCACATCAATGAGCAAAAATTGCATGAAACTGATCTCGGGAACTCCTCTAAAAGTGTGATATGTAATTGATATAGTCATCGGTTTGCTATTTATATTTCACACTAGATGGAAGCTGACATCGCAGTCAATAGCACTGGATATTATTCAATTAATTTTTATTAATGCCATGATCGTAGGTGCTAACATAGCAAACATTTTGAGTTTTGTCTTGTTATGCTTGTATGAATCTCAACGCATTTTTATTGCTGTTGGTTGCTTTAGCAATAAAAATCTCCCAAGTCCCTAAATGTCTTAGATCTGTGTTTATTCGTGTAGTGTCCTTACTGTCATAATCTCTTATTATATTACCATTCTGCTTAGTTCCTTCTACTGAGTGGATGATAAAACTAATACGTCCATGCAAATTTATGTGTAACGGGGTTCAAAGGGCTCTACTTCCGTATGTTTTTTAATAATAGTCCTTCCCTGAATTATGTTAATCCGTTATCACATTTAAATAGGATGTTTTCTTGTCAACAACACAAAATGTTTTTAAGAAATGTAGTCTGAATGACGTTTTGTGTTTTTTTTAATTTAATGCCATGTCTCTGAACATGATTGGCTAGGCATGAATGCCAGTATATGTGGCGGAGGGTGAACCAGGTAACACCGTCGAAACCTTTGAGCATCAATGAAGTGGCTTGGTGTAGTTTCCATATCTGAAAAATCACACCAATATCACAACAGACAAAACTGCTTTCCACAGATGCTACTGTCAACAGCTTTGAAATGTGCGTAAAATTGTTTTGTGCCAGATTTAGATGGATTGTTCTTGCTTTAGAGTCGCATCTGGCAGCAAAATATACATTTTGAATTCATCAGTTGCCAGCATGATATTCTGAATCATATTATATACTGGCCAATGATTTGATCCATACGTAATAGTCAGCCATTTTTCTTGCTTCGGGTTGATTTTGTTGTGATGATTTTCAATTATAAAGAGCAATAGCAGTGTACGATGCTCAGTGGCTGTGGTCGTTTCTTGTTGATTTTTCTCTTCACCTTGTTTCTTTTCTCGCGCCATATTTTCATCACGATAATCTTTGTAGGAGAAAATTTAGCTAGTGCGGTTTGAAAATCTACCAATAGTTCTCCTTTATCTTCTCATCCAACTCTTGCTTCCAGCCCTTTGGTGTCTCTTAATGTATGTAGTATTTGTATAATGTAATGATATTGAATCCCAAAGATTGCAGTTGTTCTATATTATCTAAGGGACTGATAATTCAGTTTGCTTAACACACCATATCATTTTATTTGTCGTAACAAACAGGGATAATTGGTAAGAATATATGGAAGTTGATGTTACTTTTTGCAATTCCTTGAAAACATTTTCTTCTGTTTGGTTTCGTAATGTATATTATATATACAACAAATCTGCTGCAGCTGATGTTGTGTCCTGGCTCTTTTTTTCTTCTTCTGTCATCTCAAATTCTTAGGAGTACTGAGAATTAAGTTTGGGAGCTCGTCTAGAGAAATGTTTGAAGAAGATACAGTAACTGTCCATAACATTGTGCTCGTTCTGTTTCTGACATGTCTAATCAATCCATCACATACTCTACCTCTTCTACCAAGAACACCATCTCAGTGACATTTGGATTGTTTTGCCCCACCTATATAAAATCAGCCTTATTTAGTCAACTGTTACACTATGTCCTTTTTTGCGAAAATGCCCTGTCTGTCAATTATTTTGAAAACAGTTTATCTCTCCTCCTAAAGAACGACACACTACTGTTCCTAATATGGGGAAACAACTTTATTTTATAAACCAAGCACTTTTTCCTTTCAAGTGGCTGACATTTTATTTTACACCGGTCTCTAATACTATGATGAAATATTCCATATCAGGATTTTGTATCTCAAAGAAACAGTTCCTTTCGATGTCTGAAGATCAGATTTACATACATTATGCATGTTTTCTTTGGCAGTTTTATTTTAACTCTCTTTTCTCCAAATGTGTATAATTCACTGGTATTAACACTTACAATGCATTCTAAGTTTTGTCCAAAACACAGAAGTTTATAATGTCTCCCATTTTCATAACTATTTCGCCGATGACGATGCTGCTTCTAAAGGAAATCTTATGGAGATAATTGATACATAAATGACATACCTTTTGTAGAGAGACTTGTGTCCACTTTTTGTGGGAAAGTCGTTTGCCTTTAGACACTGCCCGGGATAGAAATTATGTTATCAATGGATACAATTCAGTTTTTTTGTCTTGAGAGTTATATTATTGATTGTAATATGTCCGTTCTGCCCCGTAATTTGTTCTCTGGGTTCACTCACAGTCTGCTAGCAGTCACAGAAGAAGACTAGCCACCGAAAAATGTGAATGCACTTATACAACATCTTTCCTACTGCATACTAACGTGCGCGAATCTGTCTAACTAGATGGTGATATCATGATAAAATCGTATTGAATAACATGGTTAATGAATGAAGTTTTTGTACTTTAAGATGGAAAAAAAAACGATGACGGCGATCTGTACATCACTGGATTACGCTTGTGACTCCGATTGTGCAATAAGTCTCAAATAATCAAAACTATTAGGTTTCAAATTGATCAGTAAATATGTTCCTTACAATCTCGTGGCATGTACACAGGCATAACAAAGTAATGTCTCTTTAGCCATCACTTGAAGAAGATATTTCGTTCATTTACTTTCAAATGTGGTAAAGCAACAAGCAACTATCAAAATCATAATGCCCTTGCAGAGTTATGGTGACAACGCACACATATATACACAATCACACAACCAATTTCTGTAACAAAGGTATTATAATTCTGTGACAACAGGTTTTGAGCTTCTTATAATTGGCCAAGGCTAATTCTGATCCACCTCGTAGTTTGAATCATTCTCAATATCCTGAAATATTTCTTCATTGTCTCCTTCACTTCCCATTTCCTCATCAGTCTGTCATATATTCTCATTGTGATAACATAAGTATCAAAATGTTCCATATCCCTGAGAGGAGGTCCATCAGTCAGATCACATTTGCCCCTACACTAATCTGAAGCCAAATAGGTGTCTACAGGTTGCATGTTCTGGATAGCAAGATACCTGTATTTTCTTTTTCTCAATCCCTACCTAAACAAACCTATACTACAACGGGCAGAACATGGCATGGACCTTATACTTCACTCTAAAATTGTCCCATCGTATCATTATTTGTCATAGTATTACTGATTTATAATACAAACATCGGTGCTTAGACCCACATATAACGACATTAAGAAACAGCAAAAATATACTACTTATATAATATAATTTCCTCATTTAACAAAGGCCTTCAAGATGCACAGCCTTTCTTGAAAATATTTATTTTCAGTTAAACATAATATCAGTCTAAATTTATTCAAAGGGACGCAGTATTCCTTACAAACTTCATCTACAACACTTTCTCAAAATCTCTCCCTATGTACATATAAGAAGATTATATTGTAATATTTTTAAACGTAACGTTAAACAATTTCCTCACAATATTCTTATTGACATAAGAAATCATTTGCACCCATGACATTGTATGGTCTTTTTGAACGGCCTTTCAAATTCTCTGTGTATTTTCCTTCATATCAGTTGTTACAAGTAAGAAACATTTGCCTCCTGCAATAAATCATATCCCAAATTATGTATGCATATAATAACATGTGAACCGATCATCATCTTCTTTATAATTATTATCATCATCATTATCATCTTTACTATTGTCTTAAATCTTGTTTAGGACTTTTCACGCTTCATATCGTCACACCTCACATGATTGCAATAACTTGATTTATCAGTGGCACGTAGACCTGATGTCATTTGAGTAATCGAATAAATCTGAAGCAACATGTTCCTTCAACTTTGACACCGTATATTATTTTTCGAAATTACACAATTATCTCGAAGTCTTTTTCAAATTCTGATTTTTCAAAGTTTGCCAACTTATACCTCGTGTGTTTATTTAAGATGAAACGAAATATATGTAACTGACACTCTTTTTCTTATAAATGTAGGCATCATAGTAAGTTAACATTTTGGAAATAAAAGGAAACTTTTCTCCTTGATTTCACACATCCTACTAATAGCGCACACGCGTAACACGTATCAGCAACAGAAAAACCTGGCAGAAAAGAGAACGCATAAACATAATGGCTACTTAACCATCTATTTTACTTTCTCTGATTTGTTATAGACGAATAGAGCTGATGGACAAAGTATGGAAATTTACAGACACTGTGATTTACACCGTATTTTTGGAGAATAAAAACTAAACTAGAAGTCATTTAAGCATTATTCCGTACATATTTATATAACACGTTTTGTTTCCTTCATTCATGAACTGCAATTTACAAACAAAAAGTATCAACTAGTTTGGAAACTTTGACACATATATTGTAAAATACCACTTGTTTCATTATAATTGTCTGGTGAATCTTTCGAAGATGAAACTTGTAAATACTGGAAACAACTAAGCTATATATTGTTTCAACTTTTCATATATTTATTTTTCTTCTTTTCGTTTAGCAAACAAATCAATAAAACTAGACGGAAAGCGTTGCATATATTTCGCATAAAAAAAAATTTGATTAAAATTGGATCAGAAATTTGGTCGTTAGAGTAGTAACAAATTCAGTGAATCAGATGTAACTGTAACATCGTGTAATTAATATGTGTTGATCTCGAACATTGTCCAACTCATCGAAGATATAATGATATAAGCCCATATTCCAAGTCTGAGTGAAACTAGATTCAAGATATGGACCCAAGAGCCACCATAGCAATTATTGAATGGCATACAACCGATAAAAAAATTTACGACAGACAAAGGAACGGACATACCATAATCTGCCTTGGCCATACGGCTTGTTGAGCGACATGTCTGGTTATCAACTATGAAACACGATGAGATAGGTATATCCGGCTGCGCGTTTTTATACATGTACTTCCTTTGTATTAAATAACTGTAAATATTATTCAACGAATGAAAGTTTTCATTCTCACAACTAATACGATAAAATAAATAATAACACAGAGCAAAAGCGCTGACAAAAAAAGAAAAATTTTCCCACAGGGGACTGATGCTCTACCGGCCGGAAAGGACTGATATGAATTGGAGACAAGACTATTTCTTCCTTAGATTTGATTAGTGTTGACACCATCTCTGATATTCTTCAGCGATACGCTTTTCAAACTTGATACAGAGGCATCTAAGATTGGTAACATTTACATTTAAAATAAACTTGACTCAACTAGAAGATTTTTGCTGAAAGCCCGACGTTCATACGGCCATACACTGAGGAGAATCAATATGACCACTCCATTAATATTATACATGTGCCAGCCGTATTGAGCTCAGAACGGCACAATTTTCATTAGGACCATATATACATCACACATAGTCTTATGGTAACATCCAATGTATATATGTCTTTCCGTATTAATATGAAGATTCTTAAGATGACTGTGTTGATGCCCATACATGATGTCAGATCGATGCCAATTTCACTCAGGACTATATAGACATCAACTTAGTCTTTTGCTTAAATTCCGTGTCTATGTGATTTTCCGTTTTGTAGGAGCAGTAATATGAAGATTGCAAGATAACTGTCATGGTGGCTATACTGGCTGTCAGGTCTGCACCTTTTTCATTTAGTATCAACTAGACATCATAAGAATCGTTTGTTGGAAACGTAATGCTGGTACGTGTCTGACCATTAATATTGCACGAACAGAAATGAGATTATCAGGATGGCCACTGTAGCTACTACTCAGGGCTGTACCGAATAGGGCTATTAACTATTCGGCTGAATACGAATAGAGACCCATAACTGTTCGGTCGAATACGAAAAACGAATACGAATAGTGACTGAATGATACAAAATAAAATATTTTTTCAGAAGGCCTACTGACATTCCAATTAATTATAAAGTAATTAAAAGCAAAAAACCTAACTATTCAATGTTACTAAGGCATTACAAAAATATCAAAGTGCTACAGTTAAACGTATTCTTAATGTTAAATGCGTTCAGAATATGCAAGATTAAAATTTGCAAATGCAGTCCAACGACTTCTGCTGCAATAATTATACATTAGCCTCAGAAAATAGTCTCCCGACTCTGTCTGCCAGAAGACAACATCTGTTATCTGACAAGATGTTGCCGGAAGTGCTGAATAGACGTTCATTTGTGACGCTTTTAGGCTCGATAACGTTGGGCGCTGGAATGGAGTAAAGGAAACCGGTCAGAATTGGTCTGCACCATGACATTGGATCAGTATCCCTCGGGATACAAGGCTCATTCAGAAATTTATTCAACTGGTTGAAGCCAGGAATTTAGGTATTGTTTTCTGGCTGGTTGTTGTACGTTAGCATCAAGTCCTATGATGTCCAGAAGTCATCAATCGTGGTCCTAGTTTACTTACTGGGTGGATTTTCAGATTCAACTTGCATGGTGTTGACAATGTCGGCATCTTGAGACCGAAATAATGATACATCGTTACAATTCTCCGCCTTAACTTTACTTTTTTACTTCAGCTGAGAAGTTCAGTGTGAAACGTGGATCTAACCATGTAGAGATTATAAAACGTTCATTATTAAATAATCCAAAATGTCTGTGCTTTAAAGTTAATATAAGTTGTGCATCCGTTTCCTTGATTTCGTCACATAGGTTTCTGTGCCCCTTTTGGTCAGGGTTGCAGAACTGGACCGATATATCATCTCTCTCTACGAATCGCAAGTGTCGACTAAATAGATTCAACCTGTTTGCCATGGGTTGCATACCATGTCGGGAAGGAAAGTAGAGCAGAGGCCTTACGATGCAATACACTGTTTTGGTCTCTACTTCTTCTAAATGTTTAGTCGGGATGGGCTAGGTCTCGACAAATCGGCTTATCACGCTGAGCTCTAGGAAGTCTTTACTTACTGGCTCACTTTATATTTATCCTTGTATCACTCTTGATACCACAGTTCTCCCAACAGTCTATCGTTTAGTTTTCCCTTTCCCAAGTCTTAGAAGACTTCGTTGAAGACGGTGACATAACGAGTTAATCTGAAGTTAATTTATCCAACTGAATATAAAATCTGTGTATCCCTGGTACTTGAAAAGTGTCCCCTTCTTGACCTCCATGGTGGGGGGAGAACGGGTGCTGAATTTTAAACAAACCAACATAGATAATTTTAAAACAATCAAAACAAATGAACGAAAACTGTATCTGACTCAGCGGACGAAACATGTAATATGGAGTCTTTTTGACGCTTCATTGTTATACAATCTAAAGATGCTTCAAAGCTGTTTGTCGACTCTCTCTCTGTTTATGATTGAAAAGACGAATACAGGATCGGTACACCAATAATTGTAAAAATGTTGAAAGCCGGCTGCTTTCCGGTTGAGTAAGATAGACGATTTCAACCAGAAAATATCCGGAAAATGAAATCTTTCATCGATCTTCCAGTGATCTCATTCGCTCACACAACACTCAATACATCCAAAGGCGTGATTCGCTGTCGTGACTTTGCTGGAGTCATCGACAGAGATATCATTGAAGAGATGATAAACGATGTCACTGCGGTCCGTAGAATACATATTAAACGTAACAACAATCTGCAAACACCAACACCATTGTACTCACCTTCTACAAACCAACAGTGCTTAGAGTGTTTCAAGTTGGTTTTTGCAAGTGAAGGTTGAGATATACATACAGAACCCCCTTGGATGCTATAAGTGTCAGAGATATTTCCATCATGGAGACTGATGCTAACAAAAACCAATAATGAGGCTGATGTGGAGACCATTATCATCAGGAATCTGAGTGTAGAGGTACTCCGCATTTCGTTAATTGTTGAAAGGAGCACAACGCCAAATCCAAGGATTGTGATACCTGATAACGGGAGAAGAAAATACAGAGGGCAAAGTACATTTCTAGCATTCCCTATCCAGAGGCAGAAAACCTGTACAGGCAACTACGAGAACAAAAACTGACTTTTATTCCACACCTAAAGAACTTGAAAGCTAAATATTTGAAATATCTGGATTAGTGTGCTGATAGAACAGACATCCTCACTTTGTACTGAACATGTATTCACTCCAATCTAGACTATGGTTGCGTTGTTAATGGTTCAGCTAGAAAGTCATATTTAAAGATACTTGACCCAATTCAATATCAAAGAATAAAAGTCACTTCAGGGAGCATTTAAAACATCCCAGCGTGAAAGCCTTCTCTATGAATAGAACGAACCACCTTTTCAAACCGTAGAGAAATACTTTGAACACAGTATTCTCTCAATTTAAAATCAAACCTCTAAAGCCCTTTTTTTCGGGTGCTTGTCAACCCAAATACAAACCGTATACGAAAATAACCAAAATGCCATACATCCATTTGGCATTAGAATATCACCCAACCTTGACAGTACCAAAATTGATCTTTCTAAAAATTCATCATCGAAGCACCTCCCAGGCTACTTAAACAACCAAAAGTACTGAGACAAACCCTTCCATCTTCCAAAACTCTTATCATGAACTCCTCACCAAATTTGAAAACTACACAAGAATTTATAGTGATGGATCAAAATATGAGGAAAAGATTGCTGCAGCCTTCGTTAGTGGAAAACACACAACAAAACTTCGCTTTCAAAAGGTAGATTATTTCTTTTCAGCTGAAATCAGAGAAACAGTATCATCTTTTCTGAATCACTATCAGTATTTCAGTCGCTACACAGTAGAAAACTGGGATACCTCCCAAACTATAGTATACTCTTGGTTATCTAGCCATATTGGTATTAAAAGTAATGAAAATGCAAATCGCACTGCTAAAATTGACCAATTCCAGCAACCATCTGATTTTAAAATTCCGTATACTGATTGTAAACCTAGTATCAAAGAGTTTTTACGTCAGAAGTGACAGGAATCATGGAATGATGCAATGAATAACAAACTTGATGCCAACCCTTCGGAGAATGGACTCTTTCCTACAGAACCATCAATATGGAGGTAGTCATTGTAAGAATTATAATTGGTTATACGTATATAGTCCACTCCCACATGTTAGAAGGCGAAAACCCATCAGTCTCCGTTTCTTGCTATGAACCATTCACTGTTAATCAGTTTATGATGGAGTATTTCGACCTCCAACCTAAGCGCGATCAGTGCTATAATGTGTATGACATAGAGAAACTTTCTGATACAATAAACGTCCCATGTATTATGGAAATCCTGAAAGAAGTAAACATTTTTTCTAAGATATAACTTTAATGCTATTATATTGAGCAGTTTCATATAATGCATATACCGTCCCTTATTTTCAATACCTTCTCTGTTGACTACACTTGCATACATCATATACATTCCCCGTTGATTAAGAAGCTTAATATATTAACGTTACCATCTTACATGTTTACTTTCAACTGATTGTTTTATATCGCTGGTCGATACGAAACCTTTAACCATTTTTAAATTATCCTACATCTATCCTTTTGTATGGCGCTATTTAGCCTAACAGTGTTGATGTGCTAAAAAATACATAAATCAATCAATCATATAGGTCTCTGCAAATACAGCATGATTGCTTCCATAGCTGGCGATACAATCAAGAAGAAACCTCTGTACTGATCCCACGAGTCAGTTATTCAATGGGCTTGTTCAAATGTCACAACGAGAGACATGAATTCCATAGATTTGTTGTAAAATTCCGTTTTCTGCAGTCCTGACGACCTAACCGCCTTGCTATTTCCTGATACCAGCATCCATTCAGTTGAGTTCAAATAAAAATATTTTCATGTAGGCGCATGTGCTGGCAATTCTTGATGTCCAAGAGGAACTACGTTTTATTTAAGATCAACTAGAATTCACACGAATTCTGCAGGTGAAAAACTCCATGCTCCTTATAATTCTCCGTTTAATAGGGTAGGCAAAAAACAAGCTACCAAAGACAGCTGATATGTGTCTTCCATTGTGGACGTCAGATTATTATTATTTGCAATTAGAAATATCTAGTCATCACAAAAGGTTCTTTGGTAACATCCTCGTGTTGATATGACCATCTATTTAGGAAGAGTGACGATAACAAGAGTTTTTTAATAAATGCTATGGCAGTCATAGTGGACGCCTGAGAAACACCATTTTCATTTAGAACACATTACACATTTCGACAAATGCAATTCTCGAAGTTAATTAGGAGATGTTGCGATAATATACATGTGTTGACGGTCTAACGGACATCAGATGACAGTCGATATAACTAGTTTTTTTAAAACAGCATTTTGAAGGAATAGTTTTTAAGCCTCAAATACACATTATTCTATCATACTGAAAACAAATGGCATAAAGGTTAGATTAAACTTCCTCTTACATCTCTGGCTATCTCCTGTCTGATCATTGAATGTCAAAGCAGCAGTGCTGGATACGGATTCGGTTTTGAGGACAATTGACCGTTTGTTAACCGATGCTTTTCTCTGGTTCAGATTTCAAGCCTACTTCCGCCATGTTGTTTATTTTTAGTTATACTGCTCTGCAGTACTTTTATTTGTTCTGAAAGAAAGTCGGCAAGAAGAGACACATTTAAGATAGTAATATCTAAATTATCATGTAGATGCATTATAAAAAGACGCTGGCCAGGATATTACGTATAGAGCACCTGTGCCACATATGGGTAACAAATGACTAAAGAGTTATCAGACCTACCTGTTACGGATTTAATTTCATCCAACTTCCTTTCTATTCTGGGTAACCTCTCAATAACCTCTGAAAGAGAACATGTCTTCATAAAAACTCACATTATTGTCATTCTAATATGTAAAATACACTTTCTATACTTCATTATGATTCATGTTAGCTAGACACCATTTTTATATACTCTATAAATTACCTATTTAATTTGCTGATGGTCATCCTTATTTGACATAGTTTGAAAGATACTTTAATTCTTTGCAGTCGAATTTATATTCGAAATTTCAAATGTTACACACGTACAATTATGAAACTCGACTGATTCGTTGGCAGTATAGATTATTGACTGAACTGATGCAAGCAAAAGAGAAAACTTGAACTATATACCACACATCATATAGACGGTAAAGGATGATTGGATAGTGATGTTGTTTATTAAGTTTTACAGATCATAAAAACTAATTATTATCATATCATTTCTAATTTCATAATTATCATATAATTTGCAATAAGATATGGATAAACAAAAACATCATATGGGCAAAACATTTAGGTCTATGCATTTTAATGTCAAAAAAAACTGCTTTTGACATTATGCGTAGGCGATTATAACCGACCACAACATGCATTTAAAATATATTTCAATGAAAGGATTAAGACTTTCAGACATCATGATTGTGTAATTTTCATGGGGAAATAATTCCCAGGAAATTTGGTGTACATATTGAATACTTTATTATGCACTATTTTAAGCATTCTTTCACAATTAGTACCATCGCATTATGAAGTCCAGAATGCCAAGGAATAAAAAGAAAACAATCAATCATCCTGAACTATTACAATAAGCATAAGATATATTGTTTCAGAATCCCAAATTATAAATATTCAGATATCTCCCGCAGACAGACATTTCTAGTGGCAACAACAATATACATGTAAATACTAGGTTTTTTGGAATTTAATGCCTGTCGGACACACCTTTCTTGCAGAAGATAAATGTTTTATACCTTATAGGACGCTACCGTTAAAAGATCTTTCGTTTCCATCTTTTTCAACGACACTAACTGTTTAAGATATTTGATCTTGTTGTATTCATTCTTCAGAAAATGTCGGTATAAAGATAACTAAATGGCCAAATGAAACCCAAATAGCACTTTCAAATTTTTCAAAGTTACATTTTCATTGGCTAATTTAACGTTCACCAGAATATGACCTAAAGGCGGTCAGTGTTATATCTTCATGCAGTGTCGATATGATTTTAATCTGATTGAAAACAACACTGTACATTTTGGCTACACTAAGAGCAAGATACCTTTTCTTATAGTATCCATCTTCGTCTTAAAATCTTTTGTCTCAGAGATGTTGAGAGTTTGATGTTCATGCAAGACTTCAACTTTCTTATGTATTTTCTGGATAAGTCCGAGGCATTTTTCAATATTTTCGTCCTTCACTCGGTCTACATCTAAATCTTTGTACCAATTTATCAGCTCAAGATGAAGTTTGATTTCCTCACAAAAATCAAAGGAACATGTTTTCAATTCACCTACTTTCTGGTTGATTTTTGCTTTGAATTCTCCATCAAGAGCTTTTGAAAGTCTGATGAGACTGGCTTCCAGTATTGGCCACGACTTCTCAAACTCAGTGGATATCGGAATTGGATCAGGAATTTGACCCATTAAATCATTTCTAAATTTTTTCAATCTCATCAGGTCTGCCCCCATTGAATAATCTGTTTCTGATATTTCGCCACTCCAACCCAACTCTGGAGGACAAACAGGAAAAATATTCCTGTGTAGTGTACACAGAAGTGATATGTCAAAGTTTTTCAGATCAATGTAACCATTAGGTGGATATAACAATGACCATTGTGACTCAGTAATAATTTGCCATGTCCTTAGTCTTTTCAAGTCGGGTTTCTTTGAGGCAAAGAAGTCTCTTATCTGCTGATCAAATGCAGACGAAAAACCATGTAGATCATCGGAAAATATCATTGCAAGATCCTGTAAATCACTGGTGATTGGACCGACCTGATAAAACTTACTGTCCCATTCAGTCAACTTCTTTCGTAGATTCTTGTGCCATGTACTACATATGCCCAGGACAGATGTATGGCAAATTTGGTATACCCTCGGTAGACAGGTCTTCACATCCATCACCAACGTTTGCAAGATCTTCTCATGTGGACTTCTCGAGACGTTTGTAATCCACATATTCAGAAGTTTATTGACTTTTGGCAGCCAGGAAATTAAAAAAGTATGTAATTCTGATTTCAATACAATCTGAGAATTCACTTCATCTTGTTTAAAGGCTTTAAAAACACGATAACGCTCACTTGGCTCTTGTATGATGGAAAATTCAAGTTTCTTTAGAAAATCTGCCGAAAGATTATTTACTCGTTCATGATGTCGACCTATGAGACAAAGAAGATTCAATTGTTCTGTTTGACAAAGGTTGATAAATTCTTGAGTCCAATGTTTTAAAACAGTTAATAGGGAAGAATTTGATGTGGACAATTCTTGCATTTGAATTAACCATTTCTTCAATACATTCTGCTGAGTAGGATGCTTACTCATATAATATTGTATCTCATCTTCCCAGTCTTTTAACACCGAGATCTGTTGACATATTTCCATTCTTGTGGAACAACAGCTATTTTTAAATTTCGTAAACGGCGACTGAAGGTTTTGTTGACTTGACGTATCTAGTAATCTATACTGCTGGTCAAGTGAAGTCCACAACATATGTAGACCGTTAGATATACGAACCGAGTCGACTTTCTTTAGCCACAATTTATGATATTCACTGAAACTGTATGTCTCAATATTGAACATGATCAGCTCCTGAAGAACTTCGGTTCCTACGGTAACTAAGCATTTTAGAAATCCGAACCTATTTGGTGATTCCCTTTCCATGTTGTCAATAGTTCAGACTTGACGGCTATCTGAAGAAATAAAATTCAGTTATATTTCTTGTTACTGGTTTCTTTCGAAACTCGGACCCCTGAGCTAGCTGCACACAAAAGACCAAATATTGGAACCATTTTGCATTCTGTGTCTTCCCAAATACTGTTATTGAAGAAGTTACTTGCCACGTACGCCGACTAAGGACATTGTCACTATGTCCTCTGATTTCGCATCTGAAAAGGGATGTTTAGATTAGTGCGGATAGTACAAACAATTTACAACAAATTTTATAATCAATTAATTATCACATCTCTGACAAATTTATACAGTTTTGACTTACCAAGAGTTGTCGAGTGTCGTCAATTCATTTGTTCGCATCTGCTTTAATTCATATATGTATATATAAATATATGTGTGTGTGTGTTATATACAGAGAGAGAGAAAGAGAGAGAGAGTACAAAATATTCTTGAATTATCCTTGTATTTGTTAAGGTTGATTCCAAGCTTTATCCATGAATTCAACTTATATAGTAATGACCATATGCATGTGATAACTTTCATATGAGATTAAAATCTGATTGTGTCGAATAGGAACCACTAAAGAAATATTTGAACAAAAAGTTTTAACAATTCTGTTGTTAGTGATTCAAAATACTATCTAATGGGACGACGTATTCACTTTCATAATTTCCTCCCCATCCTATCACCCCCCCCCAAATCTAAACTTTCATATGTAAGCTAAAAACTAATAACTACTTTTCTTTGACCTTCTCTTTCTCATCTTTCAGAAAAGTGTGACTCTCCAAGACTTCACATCTTACAATCACCTGCAAACTACAATTTTCTGGATCTGAAATGTTTAAATGTTGAATGGCTTTCCAATGACAAAGTTTACTTCCCTATGAACTATGTGCTAATATCCAAATCGTTTGTTGTGGCTGTGCACAATTGATGCCATTTACATGTTCATTAACGATTATCTTGTCTGTGGCTGTGCTTTCCGCAGTATTATGCGTTAATGCAGACGTCTAATTCATCCATAAATGCGCATCTAAAAGTCAGGCGATGTACAAAAATAGTTTAAGATGACCAGACATGTATCTAAATCGATGGGAAGGAAATTATTAGTTAATTATAAATTATATTAATTTTATACTGTCAAATCCAGACCTCTGTTTTGTAATGGATTATCTCCGTAGCACATGTTACCTCTATCACACTTTAGTCAAGAATTTACACTCCTTTGAATTTAAAATCTGATGGGATTCCTTTGCCATGTGTGCGAGTAATCATGAAAAACCAATACATTTTTCCCAAAGTTTTGCAGTGAAGTGCAATGCCCCAAACTGAATTACACCTAAAGGTAGGTAATTACATTGTAAGTAAATATAATTAGGAAACATACAACTTATTAATATGTACCCTAGCATTTCCTTCAGTCAAATCAGTAAGTAGTCTTAATCCGAAATATATCCCTTTCTATATAACAAATGCATTTGCTTGAATGGCAACACGGAATTATCTAGCAAAGAACAAACATTTGTCGTGCAAACTGTGCATCTTAATACAAGACTCGTTTATGTTTTTTTACTGACTCATGGCCTAGGAAACGTCCACTTGTTTATTTACCAGACTCATTAGGAGTGGCATGAATTGGGATTACCAGTTTTACCAATCTTGCAATAACGTACTCACATCTGAACTGTTCCAATTCCAAAGTGTGCAGGAAAGAGTTTGGCTTGTTGACATGACCAGGTGTTTTCATTTTGCTCATTAGTCTCGACACCTATAATAATAACAACATTGAAAATGAGAACCAGGTTGAATCAAATAGTGGGTGTCTGCTTATGTGTGGAGGATATATATATATATATA
>QKMX01351213.1:26215-37989 GCA_003401595.1 Venustaconcha ellipsiformis
GAGGTAACCGAGGTTGAGATAAGTGGGTTCGACTGTACATGTATTATGATGGCTGTTACAAAATATACGAAACATAAAGTGCAGATATATTGACAGTGGAGATATACATTGAGATTAGTTCTGGGTTGACCATAAAACATCCACCTTTAAACCAATTCCTGCAAAGAGGCTCAGCTGCACACATGACAAAGTAACACTTTGGACGGATTTGATTAAAATGGGCTCTAAGGAAGCTGCACTAATCTGATGATTGTATATTTAACATTTAGTTGATATGTGCAAAATGTATATATAAATGGGAATAATATGTGCTTTGGGAAATAAGAAAGGACATGGACAGTGAGTAAATCTGCATTTATTATTATGCATAAATGGAGTCATTTTAACATAACATTTAACCATGTACTATCCTAATGTATATTTCACATTCTCAGCACTATAGGTAGCCTTGATATTATAAAAAAGAAAGATGCAGTTTATGCCTTTTCCTTGCATATAACCGAGGTGTGTATGTGTGTGAATGTTGGATTGTTAGACATTTAATTGTGACTTCAAATTTGTGGTCTAGCTCACCCACAAAAAAGACAGAAATTGGAGCCTAACGAATCTTAAGTGGTTCACAATAATTGACAAGTTCTGATATTTCCGCCACTGCTATCAGGTACAAGGTCAAAGATAATGACAAAATATTTTGTACTACATTTACAGGCGTATTGTGAGCATGCTAAGTCAGATATTAAGAAAATATTTTTGTCGGCAATTTTGGTGGGTTAGAATTTTGCAAGAATATCATAAATTGTTTCATAACCCGGCAGTTAATAAGAATTATAAAAAAAAAAACATTTTTTTATTTATCTTTTTTTCGGAGCACTTGGAGCATCAGTCGCTTTGAGGGACTCATTTTAGATTTTACAATCACAAGTAGCAAATCATTTGCTAACAGGTGACGTTTTTAGAAGAGTCTTTCTTCCTGTTTAAACACATTAAGAATAACTATTTCTAAACTTAATTGACTCAGTGGAACAGTCTTTACATAAAACCCAGCTTGCAGGGATATTTCACTAAATAAACATAGAAATGGGTAAAAGTAATGCATTTCATTTATAAGTGCATTATCAGTTGTCAGAATTTTTGCAAATTATTATTACCATCAGCACATGATAACCCTGCCATACATCACAGGCATAGCACTTTGCAATTTTGGGATTGGGTTGGGGAGGAATAGCAGAGGGAAAAAAGGATAAGTTTGAGATCTGCTTCAAGGTAATTTCACTAATTTGCTAGAACATTTAACTGCTTAATATTCATTCATTAACTGGTTGTTTTCCTGAACACTAATTCTCATATCTTGGTAATTTTTCAAGTAGATTAACTATATTGAGTCATACCAAGTTCCAGTTAAGATGGCTATTGTTCCCAGCTGGCACTGTATGCATCATCTTAGTGTGACAAATCAACTAATGGCAGTTTCTCAGTGAAATGTTGTTTTTATTTATTAATTGGAATCATTCAAGCATTCGCTCATGTAAAGCATCATGGTAAAATTTCATTGAAGTAAAACAAAATAATAAATACTAAGGTTTCACGAGCTATAAGCATATCCTTAGTCATCTGTGTGCTTGGGTTTTTTTTGGGGGGGTTACCTTTTGTTTAGATCAAACAAAAACATGAAAGTGTTAGAGCTTTCATAAGCCATAGGAATAAACATTTTTAAGGGCTGTTCTATTAAACATTAAGGGAAAACAAGATATTCTGATTTCTCGAGAGTTCATATGACAATGATACAAAATTCTTAATTTCATCTGTCTGTGACTACTCCACATTGAAAGTACCTTCCCAGGGTCCCAAACATGTTTAACTAGAATAGCCCCAAGTCATAAACCAAGGTAAACTAAATATAATAAAGTACAGGCAGCTGTAGTCATACTCATAATTTTGCTCATACCAGTCCTAATTGTATCATGTAAATATCAAATGAACAGATGATACTCATTTTGTATTTTCACATCTAGGTCTCACACCATAAATTGTCTGTTTCTTCCCCTTTATTGAATTTGCCAATCCAACAGGCACCATATTACAACAGCAATTTCTGTATACAGTCTTATTATTATGTGTGTTAATTTAATTGATTATAGATTGTAGGTGTCATTTAGTAAAATACATAAAAGTTAATTTTGTTCATTGTGGTTTTGTACTATTAAATATGGTCATTTTGTTTGGTGTACGTAATATTTTGGTCTTTTGACCTTTTTTACACATATACTTATTTTTACTTGAGCACATATTAATCCAGAATTTATAATAATGCAACATTAGATGAATATTAAATTTAAGGAAAACCTATCATTAAATAATATAATGTTGATATAGTAGACATTCAATACAGTTCTAAATGCATCTTCAAATTACAATTGAAATTAAAGTCATAAGCATGTTTTTGATACAGAAGTCATATAGTATTACCAGTGCTGTAATTTACTTGTGTATCCATCTGCAAACAGGGTAAATCCAAATCTACATGATATCAACCAGTGGTAAATCAATGTCCACAGTCTTTGCTTCAAGTCATAAGTAGAAAACAATTGAAAAACTATGTGAAATGCTTTAAGTAGACCTTGAGTGTATTAGTGGCCATTTTGAACTGCTCTTAAGCCCCAGTTTATTACATTTTAATAATTTTATTTTCATCACAATGATTTGATGCATGATCACAAATAGTAACATAGGCAGTAATACTATGGAAATTATATAATATCTTCATTTTCTTTCATTCAGAAGTTACAGGAGTATAAAAATGGAAGTGGAGGTATTTCAGTTGTTATTGAAATATCATCAAATCTTGTTTTCAATGTCTGTCTTTCAGTATGAGAATCTTTTATTTCCATATCTAGCCTTTGATTCATTTGCTAAAATGGTACGAGTCTGAGTCTGTTTTAGAGCGTCCAAGTTATTTAGCTCACGTTGGAAAGAGATGAGGATGTTTCTGTTCAAATTGAAAATTAAGTCACCAAATTATACTTCTTTATTTATGTAATTGAATATCACATTCAGTGTTTGTAGTTTAAGTGCTGAAGCAGCTCTGCTTATGTAACTGCATATCAAGTTCTATGTTGTTTTGTAGTTTGGTTAAGTGTCAACCCAGATATGCCGCTGCATTTTTGTAATTGCATATCAGGTTCTGTGTGGCTTATATTTTGGTGCTCATTATGCATGAGCAGATATGGAATTGAAAAATGTGAATTACATAACATGCTGTACCAGATTATATTTAGGAGCTATCAGTGATATGTATCATGTGGTAGCCTTTAGATTTCTAAGGGAGTATTAATTTACTACAGCACACCCCAAATGTTGCAAGTAATGTCTGATATATTTTATCATCACTAAAGGGATCCTTTATATGTAGAAAAGTGAACAAGGACTCCATATTTGATGATTGTTTTATTAATTTATTTTTCCTAAAGAAGTTTATAAACCATGCTTTTTCTTACAGGTCACTATGCGTTCCGTCGACCTGACACTGGGTCATGGTTCATCAAGGCTTTTTGTGGTGTTTTCTCTGGCCCAGATGTCTCAAGCACAGAAATACAGAAACTACTGACCAGGGTAATAAAAAAGGTCTCATTTGAGTATGAGTCTCACTCTAAAACAAGAGATCTAGCTGGCAAAAAACAGACCTCTTGTTGTTCTCACATGTTAATAAAAGACATTTATTTTAGGGTAGAATTGGATAAAGCTTTAGAATCAAAAGAGTAAGAAACCATGACTTAACATCTGCTTTTAACAAATGAAAAAGATTAGAATGCAGAGCCACTGTATCAAAAGAACCTCAAAATAATCATTAGGGTAATATTTATTTCTGTTAATGATCTTCAGGTGTTCCATGACTTTGTTGTTTTCCATATTGTATTGTTTTTATTTCCTCAGTTATATTATCAGTTCTTTTTTATATTTCAGTAAGCCCAATATTTTAACCTTTTATACATGTTGCTTTCTTCTACTTTGATGCCATATTTGATGTTTAAAATATCTGATGATATGATTGTCAATGCTTTATCTTGATTTTATTTATAATAACTTATTATTTTAGAAACAGATGCCAAAATAAAATGTTTCATTAAAATCATGAGCTCAGAAAGCAGGGGTCATGTTGAACTCCAGATTTCATGGAAAGTGACTTTTCCCTTGGGTCATATAATGGCTTGAAATGGAGAAGTGAGCTTGAGGTCAGATTTTCTGATGGCTAAACAGGTTCATCAAGAACTGCTTTTTTTTTTTACCAGCTTTGCAAATTAAATAGTATTAGAATACACAAAATTATCATTTTATGCCTTTTTCAGATACGCATAATTTTTTTTATCTGGAATTTGAAAAACTGCTGCTTAGCATCATTAGTTGGCTTAGTAATTGTAGCCTTAAAAGTAGGCAACTATTTCAAAAAATAATTTCAGTGGGTATACTAGAGGAAGTAGAGAGTGGGGTTGGTGACAGTTCTTGTCAGCTTCACTTTCTTGAGATGTTGAAGCAGGCTTTATGGACCAGGGTGACTTATGTTTGTATCCCTCCCCAGCATGACCCCTGATGTTGCTATTAAGACTTTGGGTGTGCATAGTGGCAATCGGGTGACCCCAGTTCACCATCAACACGTACTACTGCCATCATTAATTGTCATAACGTAATATATTGCTATAGTCATTTACATATAAGTTTTAAACTTTTGTTTGAAAAAGTAGAATATGGAGGGAGGATAATCAGGATATTTTCAGTAGGGAGGTTTTGATTATGAGATGGGTTTTTTAATAAAATATCTAACTTTAGTTTTATTAACTGAAAGATGTACCATTTTGTCTGTTTAAAAGGGGCTGGATGGTATTTGGTTGAATCTCCCCAACCTTATCTGTTGATTGCTGACTGACATGTTCTGGTACATATAATGTCAACTACAATAACGAAGTAAAGTGCAAAAATCACTTGCAACCCTCTACCCATTCCAGGCCACCCCAATCCAGAGGATACATGGGTAACTTTACTGGGCAACAGTAATGGAAATTCCTTTCATTTTATAACCATGTCTGCTGGGACTTTTCTGAGATCAGTGAATTAAGGAGCACTACTGCATAAATTTTCAAAATTTTTATGGTTTATTTTGTTTTGTTGAATTTTTAATGTAAGATGACACAAGCCAACTTTCAGATTTCTAACTGCAAGACATCAAACCTTTAGATCTTTTGAAGTAAAAACTATCCAAAGAGTCGTAATTGAAATTTTAAAACTATTTTTTAAGAGTAGTCCCAATCATATCCCAAAGTTTAAATCTTTTTTTTTATTGTATAGGAGATACACTGCATTACTAATGGAAGGATGATCAAACAGAAGACATGATTATTACATTTCTAAAAGATGCATGGAGATCAAAGTCTTGTTAATTGCATTTATACTTATTTAAACATTATGATTGTCAATGATAATTATCCAAAAATTTCAAATACTATCAATAAATAGAGAAATATCTTTCGCTGGCAAAGTACACCTTCTGTGAAACAGTTTTCATGAAATTAAATTTCCACATCTCTGAACTTGTTAACATAACTAAAATTATACAAATTAACTTTACAAGGTTTTTTTTATTTTAATATATAATACTAATTATACTTTCATCACAGCTATAAGCAAGAGAAACTCTAGATGAAACATTATTTTCTTTCAGCCCTATTAATAAAAAATTCCATTTGTCTTCCAAGTTTTCATATATATGAATTTACCATTCATTGGTCACAATGGTACAAGGAATTGTTATGAAGCATATACAAATAGTGAAATAAGGAACAGAAAAACTTCAAATAACAGCATGTGCACATTGCAATTTATTATTATTAGTATTTTTTTTTTTTTTGTTGTCAATGCAGGTTTCATAATTAGGAAAATAAAGTCATTTCAGTTTGTGTTTTTCATGTGAAGCTTCCAGTAGCTTATTTTGTGGTATTTGTCATAGCCAAGTTCCTCAGATTACAAGGTAATAAATGTTTACGAATGATGGCAATGAGAAAATTTTACTTCTCCACTTCAGATGATGATTTAAAAAGATATTGAAATTATTATTATCATAATGGATAGAAACATTGTTTTACATTCATACAATCCATCAGCTTCCTCTTTCCAACAACACCAGTTTAACTATTTTGTAAACAGAAACTAAATACATTCGTTGGATGCGCTGTAGGTAAAATATAGATCTGATCAAGGTAAAAAATATACATTGAATGCTTCATCACAACAGTTAAACTTCTCTGAGGTAAGCTAAATTCAAAGTCTAAACAGACAAAAGAATGTGGATTCTAATATGTGAGAATCGCTGCTAGCTGTGTTCACTTGAATAGTTCTGCTAAACAATGGTTTTAAAGGTTTTTTATGTGATGTAATATCTGAAAAAAATTATTATGGAATATAAACTTAAACAAATTCATGAAGAATGCCTCTGCAGTACATGCAGTGCACAATAAAGAAATATTGAGTAAATCAGCTGAATTGGAGTTGAATAGGGTGGCTTTCTGAATTAGAAACAGTTTCTAGTCATGTAGATAGCATGCATTGAAGTCATGCTGTAACAGCCATGCTATAGTATTATGAATAATATGGCAGACAGGTGTGCATCAAGCTTGTTTAGCCCCCCACCCCCAGTCAGCCTAAGCTGACACTCTAAACAACACATATGATAACACTCATTAGATATAAAATTTTGTAACAAATAATTGTAAAGAATATTTTTAGTAAGGATATTAAACTCAAGTTTTCAATTTTTATTCAGTAATATTCTCAGAGTGTTTGACCTGGTTGGTCAAACTCCATTTAACAATTTAGCATGTGATGTGAAAGTCTATGATTTGTTGTGAGAGTATCAATCAGTCTTGGGTCATCTCTATACTCATCTGTTTCTCCTTCTTTCAACTTTTATCTTTTTTTCCTTCTATCCTTCTTTCTACCTCTATTCCTTCCTTTCCCCTTCTCTTCCTTCCTTTTCCTTTCTGTCCATCCTTCTCTCTTCTAATTCTGGTTCACTGCTGTGCTGTCACCCTGAAAGCTTTCTGCAGGCAGAAGACAGGGGACATAATTTCTTATCCCCCTGTTCTACCTTCAGGTAATCAACCCACCTCATATTCTCTGTCAGATTAATTTGTGACTAACCTTACAAGGTTCAGTATACAACTACAAATCTCCTTACATAATTTACAGTTTTATGCCACCACAAATACATCTATGAATATGGTAACACACTATCTAATGTTGACATTTCCAACACCATAATCTATTATATAAATAATGAAGTAATTATTCATACTGCTTGAATCATAAGAAATAATGAAGCCATACCTAATGCAATCAGAGTATATACAGTAATCTTTGACATAATTAATAAAGTGATTATTTATACTACTTGTTTTATAAAAATTAATAAAGACATACCTAACTCTTGAGTCGAGGTTTGTATACCTATAATTCTCTGCTCATTACATTCTAATAAATTAAGATGCACATCATACTCAATGCAAAAATAATTACAGATAATAGCATGCAACATAATTTACTTAATTGCCTTTCAGAGCTCTCAATTTCAATTTTTTAACAAACCAATCTAATCTAAAGTATTCCTTGGAGTGACTTTTCCTTTGATTTCTTCCACCCACCCTAGTTCCTTAGACCTAGATCATGGTGGTCACACTCTGCCACCAATATGTCTTCACTCCACCGAATTTTTCAGTGCACTACCCGAATTGAATGAAGTTTTCCTACACATTCTCAAAGTTATCTTCTTAAATATTTAAACTCTGCCCCCTTACCCCCTACTTCAGTGTTACTTTCTATTCTACTTTCTCTGATTGGATCGCTTACATCAATTTGAATTTATGACCAATATAACAAGGTTCTTAACACCACATGTATAAGATCCCCTACTAAACTTCAGGCATTAACTAAACTAAAAACAAAGGAATACTTCTCTTTGAAGTATTCTGGTGGTCCAAGACTGCATAACACTGGTGTAAGGACTACTACCTGTCTAATAGACTAAAATCAACAAGTCAATAATCAGGACACAGAATTCCATACAAACATGAGTTTGTTACAAATGCACTCAAATGTCAAGATGAGTATTTGTGTATGCATTCACTCTCCAGGTTAATCACCAGTAACAATAGCCTTATCCATTAAATCAAATGCATATCCATTCCTGCATCACTAATTTATGTAAATCTATCATTGTGTGTTTTAAATTTGCTGCAAGTATTAATTTGAAATCATTTTATCCATTGGATCATTAATTATTGACCATTGTTAGTTAATTGTTTGGAGACGCCTATATTTCTCTCATGTCAGATTATTTCAAATTATTTTCCACTGGTTGCAAGCATCTTTCTCCAATGTATCTTTTGTGCTTTCTGCTATTTCTTCTTTCACTGTCTCCTAAATGAAATGTGAAACTTTCTTCACAAATCATGTTTCATCTTAAGGGGCTTTCTCACTCTCAGTATTTACTCTGAATCATTAGCTTCTGTGTTAACAGCCACAGTTTTTCAAACATGTATACCTTATTCCTGTGTGCTATTTATAAAACTCAAAAACAACCTCATCATGTTTTAAATCAAAAAGTTAACTTTGATTATCTATGTAAACCCAAAATGTTTGACAGTACTTTATGGTCAGAAAATTGTGTTATTACAAAGACTACAAATCCCAAGAGTTTTCTGGAATTTTATGTTTTTTATATTATGCAGTAGTGCTCCTGTAAGGATAATTGTCACAGTGAAAAGTTAGCTCCTCCCTTTTGAAATATTAATTTTTATAAAAATAGAAAGTGGTTGTAAAAAATTAAAGCTTAAATGTTAACGCTTGATAGGAAGTAAATTCTAACTCAGTACTACCTGATGCCATGTTTGTTTAACTTTTAGCATAATATTGATTGTCTATATATATCTTCCCTTTGTTCTGCATTTTTGTATTCCTTGCAACTATTTATTTTAAGTAAAAGTAAGTATGAATATGGTATATATCATGTTTGATATATAATTCAGTTATTGCTCATATGTTAAACTTTGTCAAAGCAAATATATTTTTGGCAACAGTTATATTAATTTACCAATCATAATATACTTCTGATGCATGTTCAACCTTATATTGAACAGCTAAAATGAGTTTACAGTGAACCCCTATGAATACACAAGATTTCTTCCTTAAAACAGCAACTATTGAAAACCAACAGAATACAAAATGCATAATATGGGTATTGCATATAAAACCATATGTGCATTACATCTGAAAAACAAATAAAAAATGCATGTGTGTATTACATATGTAAAACATATAAAAAGGCATGTGTGTATTACATATGTAAAACATAAAAAGGCATGTGTGTATTACATATGTAAAAGAAATAAAAAAAAATGCATAATATGTGTATTACATATGTAAAACAAATAAAAAAGGCATATGTGTATTACATATGTAAAAAAAATTTAAAAAATGCATGTTTATTACATATGTAAAACAAATAAAAAATGCATAATATGTGTATTACACAAGTATTTCAGATTTGTATTAGTACTGTACTACATCTGAATTTTAGCTAAATAAGAGTTAGTCATAAATAGGTTATACATTCATCTATTAAATTATTGCTTTTATTTGCTTGTAGATGTGGATAGCTAGTTAAATACATGCAAGTACTTAAGTTTTCTGATTGTGACCACATTGAACGTGTTGATTTTGTGGGTTTTGAAAATAAATATTGTTTGATATATACATTTTATTTGAATTTAAACTCCATGACAATCTTAAATATATAATTTTAAATATTTAAGGCTCTTGATAATGAATCAAATTTAATACATACAGTCCAACATGTAAATAGTGGTCACTCATGTGAAAACTTGCCTTCATATTGCTATATCTTTATCAAAACAATTCATGAGAAAAAAAAATTAATTTGCTTGCACTGAGCTTGATATGCATCAGTGACTGCTTACAGCAGGGAGAAAATTCTTTGGTTAGGAGACACCTCATGACCTACTGTGGAAAGCAGATTTCTTTTTTTATGCATGATTGTTATATAGGAATGCCCAGATGGGGTAGGAGGATTAGAATGATTATTGTAACCAAATGACCACCATGTATTATGTTGACCATTGGGACATGTTGGACTGTACTTGTATTTTACCCATCCTGTCATAAGTAGGCTGGTTATGTTTGTATTCTTTAAAAAAGAAAGTGTTTTGAATGTATAATTAATATTGATGAATCACAGGTTGCATGTACACATTTTCTGTAGTTTAAATCATAATAAATTATGACTGTTATTTTAATTTATAATATGTTTACAGATATATTTATTTTCAATATTTTGATACCTTTATTAGTACATACTCAATGGTTTCCATATAGCAAGGGTCTGTGCCATCAGACTTAAAAACTTCTTGCCTTAGTAGAAAATAGTCCTACAATTTTAGCACTGGGAAAAGACATAGGAGTTGCGGGACCAATTAAATGGTTTAGCAGCTAATACAGTAAATTATATGTGCAGCACAATGTTTAAAATGTAACAGAAATTTTATTAGATGTGCAAGATTTTTTCAAATTTTGGTACGTTATTTTTCTTTCAGTACTCGTTCATAACTTGTACATCGTTCATGGGTTTTCATTGTGTATTGACATTGTTAGCATCTTTTGTTTAAGCATTTGGTGTTCTTTACTGTTTCATCAAATACCCGATTATATGTTAGGATTACACATACTTCGTGGCTAATGCAGCCTGCCCTTACCAAAAAAATATGTTCACTACATATTGAGCTTATTTTACCTACAAACCTGTTACAGAGTTATCTGTTCGCCCAGGCAAAAGTCAGACTAGGGTAGTCTCCACTTAGATTGTTATTGGCAGCAAATACCATCGAGTCATTAGTGACCACATGTGCCTCATCAGAGTGTTAAATACAAGGTCTTAGAAATACAAGTCTACTTTTTGCCTAGTGATCAGTTTAGTGAGTTGTCTATCTTTGAATAGTAAGTATTTTTATTTTTAAATCATGCACTATCTTCTTCATAGGTAAATATTATGCACATAATTGCTCAAGCTTCATCATAGGATAAGGTATTTGGCACCATATGTATATTAATTGCCTGTCAGATGGTCTAGAATACTTACAATTTAACTTGGTATTTGACCCATTTCTATCAATAAATGTGAAGTAAATTATTTATTTCATGCAATAAGTTCATTGGTTTTTTTCTCTATAAATTATGTTAATTCAGAATCCACATCACATGATGTTTTGAGTTTACCTGTATTTGCATTTGCCATACCTTCTCTAATTATTGATATTAATAATAATGGACAGTAATTAAGTGTATGTGATGTAGTTATTTCATTTAGGGGGGTTAACCACTTTTCCTGTATTAATTGTGTTGGGTGCAGTTCAAAAACTATACATGTGACTTGTGCTCACATTGATGCAAGGGTGACAGTTACATCCTAGCAACTGATCCACAAAAATTAAGGAGCAAAGAAATCTACCAACACTACCAGCATTGTCAGTATTCTGATTGAAGCTTTGCAGGTGGAAAGCCCCATCCAGAAGAAATCTGGTGACAATTGCTGTCCTGGGCTTCTGAAAAAACTAAAGCCTCACAGTTGCCCCCAGCCCCAACTAAAAAAATGTTACCACAGCACAACACATTGGAATAATACAGACATTTTTTTTTTTTTTTTTTTTTTTTTTTTTTTT
>QKMX01351214.1:0-12776 GCA_003401595.1 Venustaconcha ellipsiformis
AACTCACTTAACATAGCGGCCGTAGAAGGACAGGAGTAGAGGTTATAAGGGGGTTATTAGCCAAACACCTTTATTTTAAACTGGGACGACAGCATGATTGTTACCCCTCTCAGATTCCCTACCCCCATATTGGTCCAAACATTATACGAAAACAACAGTATCGATTTCATTATCAATTACCTAACTCCATGACCTATTAAGAAAAACATCATCGTCATCAAGCCAAATAGGGCTTTGATTCAGAAAATCTCCTTTTTATCCACTACTGCGATTTATTTTTAATATGTACACATAATGTTTACACAGTAACTTGTCGAGATATTTTTAATATCAATGATAACTTACTATTACTGACCGTGCTCAGTTGGGCAAAAATGTACTGCTTGTGAGTCATCTGCGTTGATAGGTGTATATGTTGTTTCAAGGTCTATCACTCGCTGACCTGACCTACTTAAATTACCAATCACTATATCTCCAGATTTTTTTAATGTAATTTGTTAATTCTGCATCAGCAGCGACGGTTGAAGTTGCTGCTGTTTCTTCTGTTGAGCTTCCGATTAACGTACCGTTTTTTTGCAATAGCTCATTCGTATTCTTACTCAGAGATAAAATTTAACTTTGACGGCCTGATCGATTTTAACCTTGACTGCCTGATCAAATTTAGTGAATGCCTAGTATAGAATGAACATATTTAACTTTGAGACGGAGCGATTAATAAAACATCAGCACAATCACAACCCACCAGATTGTCATTATCTGATAGTAGGATGAAATGGATCCTTCAAAACCAATCTTCTTATGAATCTGTTACTTAATGTCCTCTTCGTATACGATCGAGTTTATATCGATATTACAAACCACAATAGGATAAATACGAGCCGCTTAGCGCATACAATGAAAATTAACAAAATTAATTTGGCGTAGGTGATGATATATTTATCATAAACAACCTGAAGATCTAATTCAACTTGCAGAGCTATATTCAGACAAGCAGAAAATAATTATCATCGATGACATTCCGCTCAGCAGCGCAGAGTTGGATAAAATAAGATCTTATTTTTCATTGTTTCGCAACAGAAAATGTAATGCAGTCTATCTGGCTTCTACAATACAGATCTATTGATCAGGTCAAACACAAGTTGTTTTATATTATTTGCTGGACTCGACAATATTGACTTACAAAATATTTGTAATCCACCAATAGAGCCAGACTCGGGGATACGAACATCCCCGACGCAATATGAAATAGGATTAGTTTAGCTATTGCTTGGCACGCCATGGTAAATACAAAATTAACGTATATGACGATTTTAAATTTCAATCGGTCCAACCAGCTGGCCGGCTTGGATTTCGGTTAAAATACCGCAAGGTGCTTACAACTTTACAGATCTAAATAATTCATTAAAGTTATTGATTACGCCTGGAGTTGAATCCGCATCAGACGATTTTGAGATCATTCCAAACTTTAACATTCTGAGTACCAAAATCACTTTAAAAACAAATCTTCTTGTTGATTTTAGTACCGCCAACAATATCGGATCGTTGTTAGGTTTTGCTCGAACACAGCACGGTTTTGGATCACAGGGTGTTTCAATTTCATGCGATGACGAGTCACCAGTGGATATAACAAAAATAAATACAATTTTAATAAACTGCTCTATTGTAACTGGATCGTATTCAACAGGAGGTAGTCAAGAACAAACAATTTATTCTTTTCTCCTGATGTCCCACCAGATTCGCTGCTGCAAGTGACTCCAAGACAAATAATCTACTATCATGTTAGTGTCGAAAATCAAATTTCTTCTATCACGATAATGCTGACCGATCAATCAGGTCAACAGCTTAATCTCAATAACGAAATTGTAACATATCTGCACCTGAGGTCCAACAACAAATTAATGGAGCTAACTAATTAGTCAATTTTATCAGACCAATTTTATAACAAAATAAAACAGCGAAAAATTTATCGCATAAAAGCCGTAGGATTCTTTGGAAATATACTCTATAAAATAATTCAAACTATACATGGAATTGTAAATAAAGTACGCATCGAAGCTTTTGCCACAGCAGCCGCCTCTGCAGCAGGTACAGCATTACGACAAAAGATTGCTGATAAAATCAAGGGCAGACCACAAGGTAGTCTACCAAGAGATAGGGATATAAAATAAGTAATTTCTAAAATATCACCAACGTCAGAAACCGCTATTGCGCTGATAAAAACAACAAAGAAACAGTTATCTCCATGAGGTGAAAAATTTATTAGAATACTTGCTACGAAAACTAGACTTCGGAGTGTTAGAACTCTAACAGATATTGTGACATTTTAATGCCTTTTTTTTCAACCTTTTGCGATTTTATGTAGCAATTATAAATGAAATATGTATATCAAAATTTTCCTTGACCTGACCAAAGAAATGCCGAAAGATAACTCAAGATCAGTGTTTGAGTATGTTGAGTATCTCGATGAAAACTCAAATGAACCTAACACAATAGATATACGAACCTTTAACACGAGACGATGATATGTTTCCATTGACACACAAAGCCGTCCTTGAAATATAAGGAAGTATGATAATATTGCTGCTGATACCCAAGTGACACTTGCTACAGGCTGCAGCTTATTAGAAAGCATCAGATATCTGCTCGCTTATCACACTATAAAAGATTTTTCTATCCACATACCTGACTATGTTGCAGAAAGTGGAGGAATATCTTTATATTCTAGAAAGCGGTGAAATGTATTGATTTCTAGCAGGCGGCATAATGAATGCAGGAAAAAAATTATCAAACAGAAAATGAAAATAAAATACGATGAAATATATTATACACTAAGTGATTTTACCGCGAGGAAAGTTAAAAAATTAACACAAGCTATTGTTATACGATAGTCAGTTTCATTGAAGATATATTTCTGAACACATAGTGATGGTGTTCTGCCAGCAAAACTGATGGTAACGCAGAGGATCTCAATTGAATAAGACTGCACAAGCCATTTATCTTAAATTTATCAGAACCACAGATAAATGCACATGCTCGAGGTAAAAAAAATAGGAGGAAGATTTCTGGAACCTTCACTAGCAACTATTGCAAAAACGTTGCTACAAAAATTATTGCCAGTATTAGGCACGCTGAGAGTAGCTGCTGATTCAGGGGCAATATCTGGTGTGAGAAAAAAAGGCCGTTTCCGGTGACAGTATTAAACAGTTAGTGATCTAGTGATTTTGTATAACGATTATAATACCTGGCAAAAGTAAAAGAGAAAAGCAGCAAAACGTATAACAAATAAAAACAGAGAACCTCAAAGACAATCCTGAAAGCTGTCCAAGGTGGATTCATTGGAATGTCGACTAAGGTAGCCATTAATAATTCAGTGTTAGTGAATGAGAATATGTACCGAAGACACAAATTTAAAGTTGGTGATCTTGTTGGAATTTTGTTAGTGAAACAAAAGCATTTGAAAAAGAATTCACTCCGAATTGGTCCGAGATAGTATTTGTTGTGGACAAAAGTTTAACAACAATGCCTGTGATATATAAGCTAAAAGATTCATTAGAAGAAGAAATTACTACTTACAGGAGCTGCAACTGACAGATCAGGATATATTCGTCATTGAGCGAGTAATAAGAAAAGGTGAGTGAAGTTTGGTTAAATGGAGGGGTTATAGTGATAGTCTTAATAGCTGAAAACCAACTAGTGAAATCAAAACTCTTTAATCCACTCACAGTAAATCTCTTCGTATTTCAAAAGGACAGATTTAGATTTCACCGGCTTGCACAACGATATAAAATGTTGTCTTCGAGTAGAGTGCAAAACATTTTGCATTATGTTAAAAATCTGAACAAACAGAAAAACAGATTTTTTATTTTTTGACGGCCATAAATTTCTAGCTCTCCACGATTCATAAACGACTATAACAACTCCCAAAATATATGAAGTTCAGAGACAGTGATATTCAATTTTTTAAAAATCTTTTAGCGAGGTGATATTTTACATTGTACCGTGATTTTGCGGTTACATAAAGTTGATTGTTGGTTCATCAGCAAATTTATCCTTGACGATAGGAAATAAATACGTTTCTAGATCAAATTTGGAGTTTAAAACACTCAGATTCTTCGAATCTTGACTGCTAGAAGTATTGGAATTCTTCGAATCCTGATGCAATATATACTCTGAGTGCATGCACGTTACAGTATCTCGATCGAAGTCAGAGTAAAGAGATGACAGTATTTCCGCGAGCAACAAATTTGTTTTGGACATCTTATAGATAAGACATTTATCTAATTACTGTAATAAAATGTCAAATGAAATAAGTAGCATCGTCAGAGCTAAAATTTTAAATATGAACCTGTTATTCGGCATTGTCAAGCTATTTATGAGCAATGAAAAGACAGAAACGGTATGTGAACGTACTTGTTGAATATAATCCTTACTAGGCGTTTAATGTGCTACTAACAGATTCTGAGGTAGAGAAACCTGAGAAATACCAAACAATTATTTGTTAGATATGATAGAGAAACCGTCATGAAATGGGTTCACTATTGTTTGACAATGGAAGATATAAAAATATTTTGAAAATAGATCTGTATATAAACTGCAATTTTGTGTTAATTATCAACTATAGATAGACTTGTTACACGAGCTAATGTTAAAAATCCTTATCAGCTGGAAAAGGCTGTACGAAATATTTTCCGCGGTGACAACAACGTGGTAACTCGCTTTAAGGTAGGGCTGGAAAAATAATTTGATCTTGCTCAACAGCATGATTCTTTATCATATACTTCGACATGGTTAGGCATTTGTCGAAAACGACAAAGAAGCCTTAAGCAAATATGTAAATTGCTGACTGACATATAGCGACTTTGCGCAAATAATAAACAACAGGTGATTCTTAACGAAAGAAAATTTATGTCCTGTTCATTTTGACGTGGCAGATTTAGTGATACCATCAGCGACATATTTTATTGATTTTAGAAAAATATTAAAATTTATTGGCTCTGCATAGGTTGATGAAAAGAATATTTCTTTACCTGTAACAGATTTAGTTTTTATAACAGATTTAGCTGCTTTACGGTCGCTACCATCGAATGCTTTACCCACTCCTAATATTTCCTTTATGAGTAACAAGATCGAGATCCTCCAAACGGTTATCGGTTCGAATACTGATGATGTGGCCAGTAATTAAACCGTCTGGGATAAAGCCCGTTAAGAACCTCATAAACAAACCTGTATGAGCTGTAACAAACTTTGTAGTAGTTCCTCGAATGACAACTTGTAAGTATCCAGCATTAACAACACGACCTATAATATCTTTCGTTGTGACATGTCTGACAACACCTCTTCCATTTTCCTTCTCTAAGATGTATATGGGATGTTGTTGATATTTATCTTGTAAATTAACTTGATCATTAACGTGATAAATTTGCATTCGTATAAATAAAGTCCTTGATAAACATGTCGGTATATTCAACATCATTCTCCTATTTCACTTTTATCTTATAACCATCCGGAGTTAATATTACTATCGAATTTTTTGTTCGGATGTTTATTACAAATTCGAGTTCATTGCCGGCAAACAATTTATATCTCGGATGGCACCAGAATATTTCCTGACACTTTGCAAGATCGTTCAAGATAATAGGTCGTTGAAATAAATTTTTCATCTTATAATACTGTGTTTTTCGAATCTCTTATTAACAAATTCGTACCACACTATTAGATAAATATAACACAATCGATATGGCGATAATGAAATTGAGTTATATCGCAAAGAGAAGTTTATTAAACCAACAAACAATGCCACTGTATTTGCCTGGTTCGATAACAGCTGGGGCTTTGATAATAAACGTTTACTAGTAAATTTCTCTAACACAAACTTAAATAATATGCTTCTGCCAACAATTAAATCCGAGATTTTGATGCACAAGGTTCTGAAAATAATAGCGCAGTGATGTGTTCACTTTTCTAAGCAAAATATATCTTCGGAATCCCAACAACAATCAGTGGGTCGGCTCGTCGAGCAGACAGCACGGTCTCAACAACGCTAGGAACTTACATTAAAATCTCGTCGAAATTGTTTCTGGGACAGATTTAATGTCATTGTCAGATAATATATTTAAAAAAATATGGAAAGCAATCTTTGCGTAAAAAGCATCAGAATTGGGATGGAGTTGGATAAAATAACAGAATTTGTATTTTAAACTTTGAAATATAATCCACTGCGAGGTGGCTCGTGTGTCGGGTTGCCAACTAAAATAAAAACCTCGAAATGTTGTGTAAATGTCAGGAACGATTACGACGACATGTGTTTTCAGTGGACAGTATTACCATCGTTATTTCCAGTACTGGATCATATTTATAAAGCATCAAATTATATTAGCCATGTTAAAAAACTCAATTTTACTTGGATTATTTTTTCAGTCGCTGAAAATCAAATTCCAAATTTCAAAAAAGCAAAATAAACAGTTGTTACCTGGTGGAGTTAACTTGTTTAGTGTTGCTGATAATAAGCATGTCAGCAGACAATAAACTTACTGTTTATAAAAATCATTATGCGTGGATCATAAACTTTAACGGGCAGGTCGGAGGTCAGTACAACAAGCATAAGGAAAATAAATATTTATGTTTCAGATGCATGCATTCATATACGTTTTGCGCTACACAAACAAGCATTTGGTCATGGTCTGATATTAAGAAAAGTTTATCGAGGCCAAACATTTAATCATTCGAGAAGGATGAATGTACTAAAACACGGCACGACGAACAGTTGCTGAAACAGAATTAAAAATCCCTAACTTTTTCAAGCTTATGAACAACAGCGTCTTTGGCAAGACCATGGAAAGTATCGGAAAGCGAGTCAATATTGAGATCGTCATTAACGTGGAACGTAGTAATGAATTTGCAGCATCCGACGATTTTGTTAATAAGAAAATATTTAATAAAATCTAGTGGCGATTCAACGAAGAAAGACAAACTTGAAGTTAAACAAGACAGTTTGTGCCGGTATGGCAGTACTTGATATATCAAAGTGGTTAATGTACCGTTTCATTACGATGTTGTTAAGATTAAGTGGCATGATGCAGAGCTGTAATTTACAGTCACTGACTCGCTAATGTACAAGATAAAATCTGATAAAATTTCTCATGAGTTTTACGATAGCCAAAAATTATGTGATCTTTCAGATTATCCAAAACTCGTCGGATTTCACTGCGACAATAAATAAAAAGTAATAGGAAAATTTAAGGACGAGACAAATTTTGTTCCTATCGTTGAGTTCATCGGATTGCATAGTAAAATATACTTGCAAAAACTAGCTGATAATAAAGTTAAGAAACTAGATAAGGAAATAAAACGAAAATTGGTTGGTAAGGTGATAGGATTCGATAATTATAAACCTGCATTAAACAGGTTTTCTAGTTATGTTGAGATGATGGTAATAAGATCAAATTGTCATGAAACTGAGACTGATGTTATTATAAAATCCGGGATATGCAATTTTGATGACGAGCGATATTGTTCTAATGGCAACAACACATTCGCGTTAGGATATAAAATGTCTGATAGTATTTATTTTACCAAAGTACATCTTTTAGATCCGTTATTTTTGGTAAATTTTGTGTGAATGTAACAAATAGGTAAAATAAAATTTTTGTGAATGTTGGGTATAGTCAAATTATGTGTGAAATATAAAACAAAAACTGCAGTAGTGAGAAAAAAAGGGTTTCTCAACCAACCCTATTTTGTCTGACGAAGATGATGATTTAATGTCAGGTCCTCGAGATAGGTAATCGGTAATGAAATCGATGCTGTTGCCTCAACAAAGTTGTTTTCGCATTTTGTTTAGACTATCACAGGGGAGGATTTGGGGCTAAGAATCATGCTGTCGTCCAAGTACAAACTATGGGGTTTGGTTGACAAACCGCACCTATTCTTATTACTAACGGAAAAGTTTTTAAACTTACAATACTGGAAATTATTGATTGTTGATATAAAATTTACAGTATATGGTAGTGAAGTGCTTGTGTAATTCGATTAACAATCACAAGTAGCAGAGTATACACCATCTTCGCTAGCCAAGCGTACGATAAGATAATCCTATCTACACCTTGGAGGATCGAACAGATATATTCGTGCTTTGTCCGAGCGACATCTATTTGATTACATGACCTGCCTCATTTAGTATGTTATGCTAACTAACCAATAGCGTTCTGCATTGCACATCTGCCTAAAATTGTGGCGGCAATTGACTTAAAAGAGTACTTTGTAAGTCTAAAATCGAAAGTATGACTACGTACCAGACTGAAGTCATTATACGTCTATTTGATTGAAAATTATTTGTGCAGACAGGGACCGGCAGTGGAAAATTGCTTATCTATCACTCCATTCAAGTTGTGTGCTCCCCTTGTTTCGATCATGTAGGAACAGAATTCAAATTTGAACAACTTAATTTTGATTGGATAAGGTGGCTTGCCGCCGCATCCAATGAAATTACAAACCCGAAACACGGAAATATCTGCTCGAGACGCCAAAGTGTATATGAGGCTTTCACATCGGGAGCTTTGCCAACAAAGATGAATGGACACTAGCTACCTTTACTCAGTTGACAAAGATGATGTACAAGGACAGTTTCACAATGTGAATTATACAATATATAATGTTTATTAATCTTCTATAAGAATATCCCCCTTTAGTTATATTGCATTCTCAATTCTGTTTTTATATAATGTTTAATAGTTTCAAACTTGTATGCAATGAACAAATACACAAAAGAGATAATTATCCAATTAATTGTATATAGGTATTCATACCTCAGGAAAGTGAGAATTTAAAATAAAATTTATTAAAGGTGAGTGTCCGTCAAATTGACGACTAAAGAATTGATCAAATACTAATAACGTTAACACTTTGATAATCCTTTGCTAATTACGTCGGCAAAGAAAATGTTGAAATACCAATCATCTACAAACTTAGGAAGTCTTTATCACTGCAATCAGACTATAAACTGAATTTTTTATAAACGCTTCATAAGTGCTTTCCAAGTAATATGTGCCAATGGTTTTATAGTCACAATCTGGTGAACATATTTTTTAAATTAGGTTCAGTACGATGTGATGTTTGCAAGAAATGTATACATACTTCGTGTAATGGCCTGCCTGACAGTGACTTAAATCTTTATTTGGGAAATTTTCTGGTCTTGTGTAGTAAATGCATGCTTGATATTGATGGAGGCAGTAATGGCCTAAGCGAGGTGCGATCGCACTGGGCCCGCAAGCTAGGGGTGCCAGAAAATGTTGTAGGTTGTTTACAACAGAATCTAATTAAAGCACGTCATTTAAAAAAAAAATCCTTTTGAAACAAACCTGTATTTTTCTATGAATATTTCAAAAAATTTCTTCAGTCATATATGAAATTAGGTTCTGGGGGCCTATGGTCCTCATTACGTTAAAACCGCGTCTTATGTCGGCTTGTACAACTATCACAGTGCAGTTCTTAGATTGCAGAAATTAGGTCAAATTATATAGGTTTGAATGGACTGTCAGATATGTTTACCATGCCCTGTTGGCCAACAGTCGCAAGAGGAAATAAAAAACAAACAATAAGGAAATTTATTCACGTCTTTCTTATTTTTCCACAGTCATTATAAATTTGAAAATTTGGTGAAATAGTTTTAGACAATAAACATTTTAATTGTACTTCGTATTCACCATAGATGCATTTATCTGCTGTAACGAAAGGTCAAGTTCTAAAGAAGTCGCTACTGTTTAAAACCATTTTTATTTTTAAATTTTTAGTTATAATTATGTTATTCACAGTTTTATTTTTCTTATTTACTAAGCAACGGAGTGACATTTTGTATTTTTTGTCACTTCTTGTAGCCGTATTTGAAATTGTAAATTCAGTAAAACAAATATAGCATCTTATTATTATCAACGCTTTGAGATCAAATTATTATTGCAGTAGAGTTAATGAAACATTGTACATAAGTAAGTTCAATGCAAGAAATATTAACTACCTTCCAATTTTTATTTATTTTTATTTTTCTCGCATCCGGGAAAGTATTACCGAAATGAGGCGCATTACCAGCGATTAGTCGGAACATGCTCTTTGTTTAGCCTTGGATTTAGCCAGATAAAACTAATATCCTGCCACGGTCCAAATCGAAATATACAGAATAAGACAAGTATGGCTCAAAGTACAGTAGAAGAATAAATACAAGGAACCAGCGCTGTCCTGTTCAACGTACAGTCACAAATCAAGTTACAGTATGCATCATTTTGCAAGCACAAACATTTCTTGAGTAAAGAATTAATTGAAATTAAAATGTATGTTCAGTTTGACCTGATCAGCAACTTAGAGCAAATGCACAAATAGACCAACAAGTAGGTCTCTGCATTTTATTTTTCGTTTCTCTCAGAAAAAAAGCAGAGACCTACTCGTTGATCTAGTGCACAAACATTTTGTATGTTGGATTTAAGGAGACTGAGATTATATTTATTTGGCTCTTAAAGACGTACATTCGTTTTTGTCATTAATAAAGGGAGAAAGTAATGAATCTTTCCGGAATTACTTATAAGCTCCGTCCATGATTAGTTGCATCGTAAACTAGATCTTTAATAATAATCTGAAGGAAAAAAATCATAGAGTGACAAAAAATACTTCAGATTACCCCAATAACCCGTTCTGACATAGGACCCTGTCTATTAAACTATATAGTATCATACTATGTAGTATAATAGGGTACTATGTCAGAATGGGTAATGAGGGGTATTCTGAGGTATTTTCGTCATTCTGTATGATTTTTTTTCCTTCAGGATATTGTTGTTTTTTTTTTTTACATCAAGTTCGCATCAAGCATCTGTGTGTCGGTTAAGCTGAAAGTAAGTAGCATGTAAAATCCAGGCACTAGTTTCTAGAACATCTTGGCTCATAGTTGCTATGTTTTCTTTATTTTAGACCAGGTGGGAATATTTCCCACTTGTTTTCCCACATTTTAGAAACAACTTGCAGCTAATCATACCAATCTGATTAAAATTGATTGATAAAATTAGCAATTATGGTAATAACATAGATTACCAGAACATGGCCCTATGTGGTCGCTGTCAGATCTTCATCTATAACAGTGGATATCTGATTATGATCAGATTGCTAATCATACCAGCTCTAAACCGATTGCTCTTATATGGGTTTTTTTTCGTAGACGTCACTATTGTGTGCACAAATACCCACAACTGGCACAAGGAAGCGTGCATGCACCTTGTGCCGCCATTTGCTTCCTTAACAGACTTTTGTCAACATCATGTATGCCAAAGATAATAATCGGATTTAATCATCAGTAAGGATATAATCGAAATGATGCATAGATTATACTTGAAAGTAAGGGCTCCTATAGCACAAAACACAAAATAAAGTTGGATGTTCCCTGGCTTATATCGAAAGATGGAATCATGAAGTTGCCATCATGTATTTTACTATCATATTGAAATAGAGCTACTTCTGATAGACAATATTGTGATTTGTTTTTTAAAATTATTGATGCCCACAAAATGTCATCATGAGCAAATATTTCCAGACTATGATCTTCAGGATTAATATCATTTATGGAATTATATGGGATAACTTTTTTGTACAAATACGTTTTGCGAAAGCAAGTGCTTGTGCCAAAGACAGCTGATAAACCAATTTTAATTAGTATTGTCAGATATTGCATTTGTGGTGGATGGACAGAGGATGATATTGAATAAAAGAAAGAACTGTTCAAAGATGTTGTTTCATCTTAATTATATTAAAATGAGACATGTTTCCTAACAGAACATGTCTTTGTGTTAAATGTCAAAACTGAGTATTCTTGAAATGCTTTTCAAAATCTGAAATAATGTATTAACTTATGCCTTTTTAACTTGAACAACAAGCAAATATATGTTTCTATCCATTTGTTTATGCATCTTTTTATTGAGGGATCTATTTGCTTATGAGAGAATAACAAAGATGGTTGAAATTTCAATGTTTTCTATGAAGAAAATGAGATAAGTTGCATATTTGGTTTTGTATGGTTGACGTGCACAAGAGAATGTGATGTATTTGGATATCCTCATGCACAAAAGATGTGCCTTCATAATTATGTGAGAACAGTGTTAGGTATGGGTGCGTTGCTAAGGAATCAAAATGGCAGATATGGAAGTGCACACATTTTGTGATGATACATGATAACAGTGGATTGGCAGTAGGTAATTAGATAAGTAGGTGCTAAGCATAATTGATGAAAATAATGCAAAGTTCTGTTGCTGACTTAGACAAGTGGGGGGAGTGTTATCAGTAGCTTTCAAATCTATTAGAGACAATATGACTGCATTTGCCATCCCCCCAAGTATGTATTTTTAGTAAAGTCAGTAATACATAATTTTATATGTACTATAATAATATCAACAAGATATTAAAAAGGTTTTTATTATAATTTTAGATAAAAAAAAAACAATTTTTAAAAATAAGTTTAAAATTGAATAATTAAGCTATGTTGGTATTCTGTTCACATTTTGGTTTGAATCATGTGGTTATACCCACATTGAAAAAGATTTTTAAACAATTACAACTTGATATGGTACTTTGCATATTGCTGGATTATGTTTTATTTTACTTAACATAATGTGATATTTGTATGATAACAAATATAAAGAGCAAAGTTTGTTGAATATAGCTTTAAATTGTGCCAACTTTATCTAAAACTTCCGGCAGCACTTAATCTGTAAAACTTCTCTTTAGGGATGTGTGTGTGTGTGTGATTT
>QKMX01351223.1:6126-16471 GCA_003401595.1 Venustaconcha ellipsiformis
TGTACTTTATAATAAATAAAAATGGTACCCATTTTGTAATGATGTGTACTTTATATAAGAAATAAATATGGTACCCATCTTGTAATGATGTGTACTTTATAATAAATAAAAATGGTACCCATCTTGTAACGATGTGTACTTTATAATAAATAAAAAATGGTACCCATCTTGTAATGATGTGTACTTTATAATAAATAAAAATGGTACCCATTTTGTAATCATGTGTACTTTATATAATAAATGAATATGGTACCCATCTTGTAATGATGTGTACTTTATATAATAAATAAATATGGTACCCATCTTGTAATGATGTGTGCTTTATAATAAAAAAATGTCTTGTAATGATGTACTTTATAATAAATAAATATGGTACCCATTTTGTAATGATGTGTACTTTATAATAAATAAATATGGTACCCATTTTGCATCCAGTATGGTCACTACAGTGGCTAATTTGGATATCATATCACTCAGGAATATCCAAGAAGGTTTCAGCACCACAGTCAAAAAGAAAAACAAATGGTCTTATCTTGAATTCCCAAAATAAAAAGATTTTAAAAAAGAACATCAGTTTTGTACAGGATAGATAAATGAAAAATGCAGTTAAGCATGTTCTGTTGATTCATTTGATACTAGTGTGCTAGTTTTTTTGATAAACTAAAGTGTGATCTATGAAACTTCTTGTATGGTTTTGATTGTCATCAGAAAAGTTTGAGATGTAAATGCTGCTGAGGCACAGCTTTTGTTTTATGTGTAGAATTTATCCCTGTGTAAAATTTTACTCTTCAAACTCCATGTAAATTAATACTCTGTTGAAGCATATTGACTGATCTTTGTTGCTGAGATTGAAAAATGGTGATCTACATGTACTCAGGTTCATTCCAATTTTGATATTTTTTCTTATACTCTGTTGGCCAATACATGTATATATACAAATGCTTCTTTCCTTTTCAGATTATTGGTTTAAAATATATCTCATCAGATATGATTTTATAATTTTTTAAAATTTATTTAAAAGAGATGGGTCGCATATTCCTGGAGCACCTTGGTGGCACTCGCATATTCTCCTGTGCAAGCTGTGAGACACCTTTGACAAACAGAGCAGAGCTGATTTCAACTCGTTTCACAGGTAAAACAATAACAATTACTGCTCTGTAAACCCTAAAGACTGATGTTTTGTTGTTCCTGGTGTGGTTGTAGTTATTGTTTTTAATCTTTTTTGTAATTGTCAATTTGTGCACAGTGGTTCCCCTCCTGTGAGGTCACCGTCTGACCAGAAGCCACTTTGCCATAAAATAATGTATTTTCATGATTTTATCCCCTTATGAAAAGGCCTTTCCTTTCACAGAACCATTATTGCATCAAAGAATGGGTGGCCTATGAGGAAGGAACCATTCTGTTATGAAAGTATGTTTTTAATACAATCATTCAAATTATACTTTTAAGGTTTTGGTTCAAATGTCAATATTAAGTTAGAGATGAATGGTTCTGAAATATAGTGAAACCAATTGTACATAACTTACTGGTAAATTCATCTTGTTGTTGGAGTAATGTGGGCACTTGCTTTCCTACTGGAATTTGTTTTTAAAATCACCTTTGACAGAGATTCACTGACATAGTTGCAAATGCAATTTGGACACTACATATATAGGGTTGAGCAAATAACTATTTTACAAATTGTTAGGTCACCTAAATGTATGCTTTTTTGCTTTCTAATTACTTTCAATTTATTGCTAAGATATATCGAGAAAATAGAAAGCAAAACAGCAAAAATTAAGGGTTAGGGTTGGGTTAAAGTTTGGGTTTATACTTAAGAACTTAAGTTAGGATTGGTGTTTATGGTTAGGATCAGAGTTGAATAAACATAAAAATGAGAGGTGATGGAAAGGTGGCATTGACAATAATTATTTCAGGACAACCAGTCAGATTCTTAAAAAGGTAACATACCAGGTATATATAGAATGGAAACAATCAAAGCACAAATCAAATTTGTGCTCACTTTGACATTATTGCAAGCAGTAACCCACACCCAACACCTTAGTATTGTGTAATAACTTAATATAAAGTGTTTTTTTTCTATTGAACAACAGTATTCCTAATAAGATTGCATGTGAAACATACCACAACAATGACTTAACTGCCAAGTGTCCCATTTTCCCCATAACTTATCCCATCTTTCGGTCCAGAATTCAGATGTACATTTTTCTCATTTAAAATCCCTTTTATTTTAATAAAAAAATTAAATAAAAAATTTACTTCCAATTTTCTGATTAGAACAGGCACCAGTTTCCATTCTGAGAGAAAATGTATTACATGCATATATGTATATATATAGTTCTAAAACATGATTGGTTCATTCAAAATCTAGGCTAGCATACCAGTCTTTAACCACCATATTGGATTACACAAAGCAGTTGCCACTATCACTGTATCTTCGTAGTATTGAACTTCTGGTCATGTCAAAAAGGAAGGCAGAATAATGATTCAGAATTTCTCCAGCAAAGAGCTGGAAACAGAAATGGAAGGACAATTAAGCTGCCATGTTTAGATTTGCGAAACCTTCTAATATGGATTTTGCAAACTCTGTGATTCTGATTTCACTGTTGGGCATTGAGGTGCCCATGACATAAAACTGCATGAGAAAAGCTAATAATCATCAGCTTGCTGCTTCATCATCAACAACACAACCTGAATGTAGTGTTTATAAATACCAGCGAGAACATTGAATTAATTTGATTGGAAGTTCGTTTGCTAAATTTCCTTTAGATTCTCTTCTTTTAGTTTTTATTGTTGCAGGTGTTTTATTTTGTGGACCTTTTCCAGACAGTAATGTCGCAAAGGATTAATGTAATGCTAGAACAAAAACAGTTCTGAATAAAAACAATCACACAGAATTCAGATCATGAATGAAAGATGGTTCATTAAAATCAATAATGATTGAAAAGACAAGGTGTTAAAAAGGCTCCTATAAACAGGCTGTGCCTGAATCTGAGTGTGCTGTATTCTTCCACCTCAGTGGGTACCTGAATAGAACAGAAGGTGCAAGAGGGCAACACATGCTTCTTTCACTTTAATTAAGTTTATGACCTAGTTTACTAACAGTTGTAGATGTTGTAAATAGTTACAAATGCATTAAAGTTTTAAAAATCAGTATTTGTTTCTCAAAGTCAGTATTTTTGTCATAAGCATTCAGTATTTTTTGTATGTGCTGTTTTGTGCTCACTGGTGATTTCTAATGAGTCAAGCCCTGTTGGAGGAATAATTATTTATTTGAAATTTGTTAACAAAGTACAAACAGATTTTTTTTAGAGAGATGTTTACAAATTATGAATTGTGTTTTTAATTAATACTATGAAAATAAATTAGATGTACATGGATATCACAGACTGAAATGTATTACTATGCCAATAAAGGACAATTCAAACTGAATTTGTACCCACTATATCTTGAATGAATGAATAATGACTGTGTAAGATAGACATGTGGGTGGGTGTAAAGGCTAACTATGGGTAATTTGAGTTCATTTATTGAAAAGTACCTGATTTGTTTGACATGGCTATGAACTTAGATTTTATGCAAACATGTCCTTATGAGCAAAAATTGCTTTCTAGTTGCCTTCTAAAATGAATCACACTTAAACACTATTGTGCAATATAGGTTTGATAAAGATGAGACATCTTTGCAAAATTGACAGTAATTGTCCAGAAATAACATTGTTACTTTATTATCTGATTGCAAATAAAAGAAGTTATTACCAAAAAACATGCCAAAATATATTTGGACCAATATTTCTCATTTGGGATTCAAGGTACAGATCCATTCTTTAATTACTTACGACATAATTTTATGATTACAAACATAATTGAAGCAGAAGAAATGAAAGAAACTTACTAGATCTGTAGTATATTGTAAGTTATATTTATTACTATGCCAAAACTGCTCATGGGATTGTCTTGAATCTCTACATACACATTGACCCCAAAGTCTAGCTGATAATAAATGAAAATGGTGCAGTGCTCAAAAACTTCAATAGCCCAGTGTTTTGGACTTCTCCAATTTCAGATTAGGCCTCTTTTGTATTCTAAGTGAAGTGCCCTTTGGCCTTGTAGAAACTAAAATCTAATTTGCCTGGGAAACCTTTGATCATTCTGATGAAATCTGGAAATTTATTTTCAAGATGTTGACCTGACATAACAGCATGTAATACTAAAAATATGAATCTAGACTTCCATTGTGTTTAGAAAACATGATTTTCAGTAATCTTCAAAAATCGAAACAAAATGAACTCCACTTTAGTATATGTCCGTTCCATGTAGCATGTACAAATGTTAAACATTCATAATTGGAGCTAATGTAAAACTCTCTTTTGAGCAGTTCAAATAGTGGCAATTAAAAGGCAAAGAGGTCAGGTATAAACCATCGTTTCATTTATTACTAAATAGGCTGACAATAGCTAGCGTGATTGTTTGAAACTGCAGTGGTTACATAAGTAAAGATCACAAAATGGAACAACACAATATAGGTCAATCAAAGAGATGCTAGATGTGTGTAGGAGAACAAAAGTGATTACATATCAGTGCATTTAATGAGACTGTTTAACCCATCCATATTAAAGATTATTGAAAAGTTTGTGAACAGCTGCAATTTTTCTTTAAAGTTAGATTTTACTTCATGTAGATAATGGAAAGCATGCTTATTTATGGAAAGACCTAAATTCGAGCATCCTAATTTAATTGGCTGAAATTTTAGAGCAAGTTGCTGAACATCAAATTCTCATCATCATCATAAGCCTTAAAGTTAAGATATTTAATTCTCAAATTTAGACAAAATTTTAATTTCATTCAATTAGATTTTTATGATTCAGTCCCATGTCCAGATTTTTGTTTATGCAGATGTTAAAAGTCAGTTTTGGAGTAATTAGCACAAGATCACAAAAAGGAAACCCAGGTTTCCCCATGGATGCATTATGTGTTTTCTCATTAGACTGTACATAACTGATACTCAGAATGTTCCCAAGTTATGATTTAAATCAATGGTTGATTATTTAGGGAATATGGTGGTGATAAGTGATAGTTTCAGACAAGACTCAAAATTAAAATTTTCTTCACTTGGTAGGTGCAACAGGTCGAGCGTTTCTGTTCAACAAAGTGGTAAACTTGACATTTAGTGAAGTTCAGGACCGAGTGATGTTAACAGGGCGGCACATGGTACGAGACGTGTCCTGTAAAAACTGTGATGCCAAGCTGGGATGGATCTATGAGTTTGCCACAGAGGAGAATCAGCGTTACAAAGAGGGGAGGGTCATCCTGGAACGAGCCCTGGTCACTGAGACAGAGGGTTTTGAGGAGCCGATTGGTAATGACAGTTAGTACTTTTACTTAAAATATGACATATCAAGGACAAAATACTGTGCTCAGGCAGACCTTGCACTGGGCTTGTTGGATGTATTGAAGAGTGCATCACATCATGTAAACTTGATCTCTGAAATTTGTGTGACAATGCTGTCCCAGCCTTATTCACAGATAAAATTTAGTATCTACACACATTGCAGTCTTGAGCTAGGTAAAGACTTTCAAATTCTTATATATCAGGAAGCTCATTAAATCTTAGCCAACTCAGGCATGGAGTTCATTACATTTACATTGCTACTGAGCCATGTAACTAATCAGCAACAAAGTCATTAAGTTTTGTGTACTTGTTCTTTACTAATAAAATTAAAGGAAGTTGAGAATTAAAACATGTAACATTTCAACTACTATAGAATATCTCACTACATTATGAAATGTCCAATTGAGTTTGATATTCAACAATACAGCCACACATGTCAGACTGAAAAAGTGCACACTCTATTGTGGGTAATAACTCATCCATTACTAAAATCATGTTAGCATGCTTTATGGGAGGGAAACAGATGCTAAATCCAGTTAAGAACATCATGATTGGTGGTGGAGGGGAGTTACCATCATGCATGTCTGATGTACCATTTTGTGTGAAAAATATTGGTCTCAAAAACTGATCTTATATATGCTTTGTTCACTGACTGTATTAGTAGGGAGAATGCACCTGCAAGTTACAGAAATCTTAGTTTGAGAAAAGGAAGCTAACTCCTCAAATATTTAGATATGCATAATGGGTATATTGTTAAAGACAGTATCAGTCTGCTTTTTATGACAATCTCACCAAGTTTAGTTCATGCAAAGAGAGCTAACTCTTCTATGATGTACATACACTTGATGGAGTATTATTTAGAACAATATTAGTGTGCTTATTATAATGAACTTTAACCTCACTAACTTACCCAAATAAACATTTTACTGCACATCGTGGGTGTTTGTACTTGAGAACCTCATTCATTTTTATTTGCATGTAAAACTTAGACTTTTTTAAAGGTTTAAAAGGGCAGCAGAATTTTTAGAAGAAACATAATGAGTGATAAATACTACTCCATTTGACTGCATCTTTAAAGTTTCAGGAATGTTATTTTATTAGTTTTGAGTTTTTCAAGAAATATTAAGTCTTGAGTTATACACAGCCAAAACAAATAGAATGAAAAAATGTCCTATACACTGTCAGTGGATGAAAACATCCTTTATACTATCAGTAGATAAAAATATGCCTTACTTTTTAAATAAGTGAAAATATGCCATACCATAATGTCAGTAGATGAAAATTGACTTTACATGTATGCTGTCAGGAGATGAATACGTACAATACATTGTCAGTAGATGAAGATATAGTGTACACTGTAAATAAATAAAAATATACAATATTGTAAGTAGATACAAATATACAATACTATCAGTATATGAAGATACACTATACACTGTAAGTAGATAGAACTCTATCTGTAAATGAAGACACTATATATTCTCAGTAGATGAAACTATACCATACTCAGTCAGTAGATGAAAATATATAGATGTACGTTTTTTCTTCACCACTTTAGGTGTAAGTCCAAAAACTTAGATGCACAATTTCAAGTAGCATTCATAAAAGGCTTAAAAACAAAATATTACAAATGAGAAAACTTCAATAATTTATGATTATATAGAATCATTTTAAAACACTTGTTTGTTTTACTTTTCAGTCCAGTTTTTTTTTTTATTATCACACCACCAACACATATGAACACATTTTTCTGTTTAATCAGGGTTATATATGTTCAGTAAAAGACAAAAAGGCAATATATTTTTTAAAAATAAGCATATGTTTTGTGTTGTTTTATGGAGCAGTTCACTTGAGGCTTTTCCATTTTTTACACTTTTTTTCACTTTATCAAAAACTGTTAATTATGCAGAGTTATACAGTGTAGCAAGGCGTACAAGTTTTTCAAGCGCCTCACATCCATTTATATTTTTAAAAACACCATAGACATTTTATTTCATTTTACAATTTCAATTGGTTTATAGAAAACTTCAGAATAGTGTGCTGCATAACTGATCAGATTAAACTCACCCTCAATGATAAGCTCAGGCCTATTTTTGTATACATCTCCAGTCCTGGCCTGGGAAGCTTTAAATGTCTCCAGCTTCAGTTTAGGTTTATTTTAAACCACATTTTTAGGTTTAGTTTGAATTGATCTGAGACAGCTCAGAAAAATCACAACTAATCCATATATTCACAAGTTGACCCAATTGGTCAGCAGGACTGTATTTAAAAATTAGTATGCATTCCATATGGCTTTTTTATAGATAAGAGTTTATTCTACATGTTTAACCACAGTTTGGTGCAGAAATTCACCACATTTTCCCCAGAAAAATACAGACATGTATTTTTACCACACGTACGTACAAGAAAAGAGAGCATTACAGAATTTTCCGTTGTGGATTTTACTCCAATTCAAAGGTAGTCATTACACATTATTGACTAGCATTCTTTTGTACAATTCCCCTCTTTCTCCAACATTTTCTAATTAATAACAATTTAATTTATTTGAGAATTATGCATTTCTATATGTTCCATTGCGAACCAATTTATTTCAGTAATATTATTAATAAAACATCAAAAATATGTTACACAAATGGGCATTAGTGTTTAGAAGCTGAAAATCCATACATAACAAGAAGCCCTAAATTTTTATTTGCCAAAAATGCTGTTTTTGAAATTAATCACGATGCAAAAATTTTATGGCCATATTCAACATTTTATGGCCATTTTAGAAATCACTAGTGGTAACTATAACGGTAGTGTACATATTATAACCTAATAATACAGAAATATTTGTGTATTTTTGTCACATCCATGTATGTAGTTGGAGATGTTTGTGAAGAGAGACTATAATTGATTTGTGGAAAGGTAAAGAATCTTCAGACAGCTGAAGACTGTGAAGAGGGATATCTTTTATTAGTTTCCTAATCAAATATTTGTTTGTTTTTGTATATAATTTATTTATATGAGTCATTTTCATTGTATATGTTCAAAGTAAAAAGCAAAGAACTTTAAACCAGCATGTGATGTTTTCATATGAACAATTCTTAACACTGTATAGCTTACCTTACCTTCACATTTCAGTGAACTATTTATAGCCAACAAAATTGTAATGGATGCATTAAAATATTCCCTTGTAATGATTAACTGTAATATGTTTATAGTCTGATGTGCATTAAGGCGTTTGCTATTTGATATAACACCAGCAATTGTCAAATGCTGATATCTTTGTATTTAAATGATATTCGCTTGCATGTACAAACACATTTCAGTTATGTATTTTCAAGGGACTTTAGAATCGATATGTTCCTATAATTTGTACTCTTGGGTAGCCTGTGCATTTCATATCTTTGGCTTTACTGTTTAATTGATAAAGATCTGTTTCATTGATAAAACTATTGTGATCGTCACATGGGTCTAAAGACAAAATGTTTGCTGTTTTATCACAGATATAAGTATCTTATGTAAATAAATGTTCATATTTGTTGGACAATTTGTTGCTAGGGATTTAGCATATTTTCCAGTAAATTGTATTTCATTTTACATTAATTTTGTAAAAGAGAGACTACTTTCCTCTTGTTTTGTGGCTGGAATACTGAGTAGCCTCCCTTACAATGTAAAGTTCAGGCATGTGCCTAGACTGTTTACAAAGACCGTTTATTTGATTGTTTTTGCTTTGGATTGGCTCAGGTGAAACAGTCTGTATACTTGGCACCAAAATCATGAAAATTATCAGATATTGACTCTAGAACTGCAAGACGATGCATGCCTACACTTTGCTTGGCAGCCTCTTGGAGCAATTTTAGGCATTCTTCTTGTTCAAAAATAAAGGGGATGCACTGAATGGGAATTAACACAACAGAAAGTATAATGTTATAGTTTAATGTATCTGAAACAAACAATGTCCACCATCACAGGCCATTTTAGGCACAGTAATAGTAAATTAAATGAAATGATCTGGATAACAATATGTGGACAGTCTGTGGAAATACATGTACTTGAGCAGTTTGTTTGAAGGAAATGTACATAGTAATTTGAATGTAATTGAGCTTTAAGTATACCTGACACTCAAATTACTTACCTACTGATGGAATATACATTTAATGTACACTGCATTGAGTTTAAATGAATCCATGCTGTACAGCCTTGTTTTTTTTTAATGTGGTTATAATACTTTTCCATCTGAATTATTTATTTAGAGGATTCTTTGTTTACTGAAATAAAAATAATAATGAAAACTTGAATTATTATTAATTTACATGTTCAAAATAAATGAGGTCATTCATTGTCTGTAACCTGTAACACAATTTTTCATTGCTAGACCTCCAAAGCTACATGGAAGATAACCACCAAACTTTATGGATACATTCATCCCAGTTTAATTGGTCCTAAATGAAAATGGTACCCCTTGGATGTCCAGTATCGCTGCCTTGGGACACTTTTTAAAATCTTGTTGCCAATAAAGGTCATATTGACATAGATTTTTCACTAAATGACTTCATTATGATGTTTACTTGGGTTCAAAGTAAAAATACATGTAGTGCCAATCTGACCTCCAATTTGGCTGCCAAGATGGCCATTTTTAAAATCTTGTTAATGCTACACCTGAACAGATGGTCATATTGACATGGGGTTTTCATTATACAAAAAGTTTGTTATTGCTACTAATAAACAGATGGTAATATAAACATAAGGTTTTCGTTAATTGATTTCTGATGATTGTCTGTTGATCCCAAATGAAAAAATGTTACCTGTTGGACATGCCCTCAGAAATCTAATCATGGAAATGTTGTTATTAATGTTCTTTCTTAATTTCTAGAAGTATCAAAATAGTTTTTATTAAAGGACCTCATAAAATATCTAGTTGATCCCAAAATTGTTTGTTGGCATCCGTTAGTCTCGAGAGACGATGGAA
>QKMX01351224.1:0-10330 GCA_003401595.1 Venustaconcha ellipsiformis
TTTGTACGTTTTTTTTTATATTTGGGTTGTTGAGTAGTATGTGTTCTGTAGAACTTGTTCAGGCATGATCCCTTTATTTGTTTGCACATGGTCAGTACCATGAAATGATAATTATTTATTTTCCATATAATTTTTCATAGAGTGAAATTAATAATTATTTTTTTTAGTGTATGAAAAGTTACATGAAATATGGTACTCTCTCACAAATCCAACCCTTCCAAATTAAAACCTTTTGGTTGAAAAGCAAACAAAGTTACATGCTCACCTAGGTGGCAGCTAGAGTGATCTCCCTTTTATACAGGGATTATTACCAAATCCTATGAAATGTCAATTACTTCCACTTGTGCCAACTAGCATGTTTTCTATAGACAAAGAGGCCTCGCAAAATCCATGGAAGCAGTTTGGAAGTTTTCTACCATAAACATGTTGGAGTTTCGTATATTAAGTGCATGTCTGGTGCATGATATAGAAGCTCATTTGATGTTGCTGTATAATTTCTGCTATGTCCAAATACATACAGGTATGTTTTTTATATTATCTTGTCTTAGCACCCACTTCATAATTATATATATGATGTTATAGTGATTTTATCGGAATAGAACATAACTAGGCCTTTCTTACAGGTAACATTGTCTTAAAATGGAATCATTGTAGCATCCATTTTGTAAGCATTAATAATGTTGCTTCAGGGCCTTTTTTATGTACAGGTATAGTATAATCTATAGAAACTCATTTATATTACTGTATAGTTTCTGCTTTGCTTTAGTAGGATGGGATGCGTACATATAAGTTTTCTCTGCCATTTGACTCTGATCTCAGTAAGCCACGACCACAATGATACCTGCCATAACACTCCATGTCATTGAAAAACAGAATTTTGGACTCCACAACCCTCCTGACATGATTTTCAAGAATCTTAGCTTTTTCAACATAAAGAAAACTCTCAATATTTCTTGACCACTGTGATAATAATCTGTAGCATGAACATTAAACATTCCTGCTTACAGCTCAGCTAAACCTGTCCTTGGGCCACACAGTTGAGCAGTTAAAAGGTAAAGTAGTTGGAGATAAAACAACCACCTTTCAGAGATTACTTAATTGCTCTCAATAGCTAGGGTGGTGTGTCATGTCAAATTTTGCTGTAGGCATGTCCGTTTAACTAATTTACATAAAGTACACAAAGTAGAAGAACCAAATTTATCTGAAAATACATATCAATCAAAGAGAATGCAGAAGAACACATGACTGCATTGAACTAGATTGTTGAAGCCAACTTTAATGTTTGTGAGCAACGTTTCTTTGAAATTGGATTTTTGCTCCAGATATAAAATGCAAAACATGATTATTTCAATTATTTGAATAGTGTTCAAGTGTGATTAAATTTTGAAGAGTGTGATTCATTAGGAAATGTGCTATCAGAAAACCCCAGCAAAAATAAATTTAAAAACTCCAGGTTAACCATGATTTGCTTTGTCAAGCACAGCAGCAAGGGGGAGAATTTAATTCTACTGCAGACATCTAATTGATATCAGTTATATTGAAGTATATTATGTCCATAGAAATAAGAACGCTGTCTGTATATAGCACCACAGGAGTCTCATGCCTGGTATTTATTTTCTGCATACAAATTCAGATAAAAGAAGCACCAGTGGACAATGTTTTCTAATTTTATTAAATAATGGAAGTTATCCTAGGTAATGCCAGTTGTATAGAAAATGACATTAATCAGGTGACTTTAATACTCATGGCTCAGACCTTTAGAGTTTAGTATGTTATGAAGCAAACTGGGAATCAAATTTATCCTTAAAATCAAAGTTCTGGACTTATAAATGATGTTAAATTCATAATTGGTGATGTTAGTTATTGTAATTGGTGAAGCTTTGATAATTTTGACTTCATCAATGAAAGAAGTTATCAGCCACAATAACTGACTACTATCATCTAGGCTGCAATGCTGATTGGAGTAGTCTACCATTGCAGTGCATGGTGTTAAATAGGTTTGGTATAGAGTATACAGCCAGCTTGGCCTTACTCTTGTTGTACATCTCCAAAGACTGCAAGCTCCCTGTATTAACATGATGTTGATGGCTGCCTTGATGGCTATGCTGGAAGTCTTGAAATAGCTACATCTTCTGAATGGTATTCCCATTTTGTTTTCACTCAAGGGCTGTAACAGTTACTGTATCTCTCACATGTTTTAAAGAAAATCTTGCTTGTCTGACCTCAACCATAACACCATAGTACCCATCTTGAAAATGTAGTTCTCACTACTCATCTTGCATGAATATTGGAACTAACATAGGGTTTTCACTTAAACACTTCTTACAATATCTAATTGCTTCTGAATGGAACTGATGCAAATCTGTCAACCAGTATATGCACATTAGTGAAGGAGTTAAAAAAACTGAGGCTTTACTGACCTTCAGGTTAAATCAAAGGTCACTGCTTGCATTTTGTGTACTTGACTGAGCTTATGAAAACAGTGCCTTTTGACCAGACATTGCATTGCATTCCAATGAAACAATTCATAAAACTTTGACACTGACTATAAGGTGAAAGGTCTTGACTGTGGATTTTTAGGTGTACATGATTGTGAGCATGCTAACACCAGGAAGAATGAATAGAGTTTTATGTAACCATGTTTGTGGATTTATGGGTACAATGAAAACTACATTAAATTATGCCTCTGAAATAATTTACCTTTTAAGCCTCTAAATTATAGTAATGATAGGTTTAATAAAACTTAGCATGTGGGTATATCCATACATTGTTTTAACTAGTTCAATGATTTTGTATCCATGTTATTAAGCTTGAGGTCAAAGGGTCAAGACAAATAATCTTGTCTTGTACCTACAGGTATTTTGTTAACATGTTAGCTTAGACATGCAAGAAAGTAGATTTTGCTTCCAAATTTGTCTTGTCTTAATAATATCAAAAATGGTTCCAATACTTGGCAGTTAAAAGGACAGAAAATTTTTTTTTCTTTTATTCCTGGAAATTGTTTTTGAGTCAATAGAACATGAGTCCCATTTGGCACTCTTGATTTTCATTTCTCAGCTGTAATGTATGTGTATTGCAATGAATCATCTTCAAATGCTGCTTACACATAGATGCATCATTGCAGTACCAATGCAGTTTCATGTTGGGATATTCCAGCACGGGTACAGAAAATGCAGAAAATGGTCATTGAAGTTATTGCACTGTTGATGAATTGTTACACCTCTTGAGATTTTGACATGGATATGCATCTCATTTGTACCTCATCCATCCCTCAAAATTTACTATTTTTAACTTTTTCCAGCTCCACTGGACAGAATTTGAAAAAAAATCAATGGAAGCATACAATCATGAAGGTCTCCCAAATTTGTACAATACAAATGATGCCAGTCTGCCATGACATTTTAACAAGAAAAAAATTAAAATTAAATAAGTTAATTTTTGAAAATTGCTTGATCATATATTGACAAATTTGACAGATGGCATTTGTCTTTATACAAAATGATGCAGATCCTTGATCATATAAGCAATTGTTACTAAAAATAGAAATATTTTAATTACTTCCTTTTTAAAACCACTGACAGTAATTAACCAAATTAGACAGAAAATACTTTAGCATGAAGAACTTGTTAAATATTAAAAATGACAGACTGATGTCAATCTAGCATCCAATATGGCTGAAAACAGTCAAACAACAATTGCTTGACCATATTTCATCAAATTTGACATCAAATATCCTGACTTGAAGGCCATTCAATTTTGTACAGAGAGCCTTCATTAGTTTTTGCCAGTGTTGTTAGCTCTATATGATCATATCCCTGAACAACTTTTGAGAAGTTCTGCTGTCCATTTTCCATGCATATGTTAGCACAAGTTTGTTATTGCTACTTTTCAACTATTTGAAGGATAGCCATGAAACTTTGCACATACATTAATCCCATGGTCTGCTTGGTCCTATATCAAAATGGTATGTTTTGGATATACAATATGACTGATACAGTGAAAATCTTGTTATTGCTACTCTTCAAGAATGGATGGTCATTATCAAACGGTTTTCTCTGAGAGACTTGTGATGTTTACCTGGCCATGAATTCTTTTCAGCCAGCTAGTAGAGCATCAGTTCATCGAGGGACTTTTGTAAAAATATAGAACAAAATTTTCTAATAACTTCTTCTCAATGAAAAATACATTTCTCAGAAACTGAATAAATGGGATAGAATGCACCAATATCTATCAATGAATGGGTTACACTTTTTATTATAGTATCAACTTGCATGATATTTCATACATGCATCAGCATTGGACATTTTAATAATTATGTTCAAAACCACTTGACAGAATTTCACCAAATTTCATTGAAAACAACAGAAAATAAAGTTCTTTAAAGTTTATGCTACTTTAAAACTTCTTCCCAAAATGCAGATGAGTATTTGATCAAATTTAACAGAATGCCTCCATATATAATTTAAATGCCTTAAAGATGTACAGATGAGTTTGATTTGCCATCAAATATGGCTGCAGTTATTAAAAATAGAAAAGCATTAAATGACTTCTTAAATATCACCCAACAGAATTTCTCCAATTTTGACAGAAAGTACCTTAACATATTGATTTCAGATTTATAAAAATATGTTGAACAACCATAAATATTGTTTCTGTTACTAAAAATAAAAGTAAAATATTTAAAACAACAAGGATGTAAACTACTTTTGTAACTTATCACTCAAAAATTTTCACCTTATTTGATAGAAAGTGTTGTGCCCAGTGTTTAGTGTTTGTTTTGCTCTTTCCCAGATCAACAGCTTAATCGCCTGTAGCATGAAAATGTTGGAAAACTGCTTTGTAATTGCAATGTTACTAAGTTTTGTGTGAATGGAACTGATTAATAAGCACCTAGACTTTAATACATGTTTCAGATAAAGATCTACTTTCAAAACTTTTCCCCACAAATTTTGTTTATACTGACAATATTGAATGATTCCTTGCAGCTTTCATCAGTCCCACATTTGTGGAGAGTCACATTTCTTTCTGCAGCTACTGCATCAATTGTTCATTAAGGTTTGTTTAAGTTTTTAATTGGGCTATATTTACTAAACCATTTGTTAAATTCTCATGATATTTGACATGAATCATTTGATTCAACATAATTCATTCTATAATGTATTTGATTGTCCATTTAAACTTGACGTCACAGTCACAGTTATAACAAAATTTGCTGCAGTTAAAGCTGTTTCATTTCCATATATTTCCTTGATCCATTGATTGCTTTCTGTCATATTTGCAATGAATGGAATGAAGAAATAATGAAAGAGCTAAGACAGTGCATTCTTTGACATGTTTACTTTCTCTATAACATCGGGCCAGAGTCATAGTCATTACAAATTTATCTTAAGGTTTAGGCTAAAGAATTTTTTTTGCTAATATTTCCTATGGCACATAATGCATTTTATTCATACTTTGGATTAATCATTGTGAAGTTTAGACAATTAATTCTATGATGTACATAGTGAGTCTTTTGACCATGTCATTAGTCATATATGTTTGATATGCCATTTGTCTTATATATTTGCTATGCCATTGGTTATATATATTTGCTATGCCATTGGTTATATATGTTTGATATGCCATTGGTCATATATATTTGATATGCCAATAGTCATATATGTTTAATGTGCCATTGGTCATATATGTTTGATATGCCATTGATCTTATATGTGTGATATGCCATTGGTCTTGTATGTGAGATATGCCATTTGGTCTTATATGTGTGATGTGCTATTGGTCTTTTAGGTGAGATATGCCATTGGGTCTTATATGTGTGATGTGCCATTGGTCTTGTATGGGAGATATGCCATTGGTTTTGTATGTCTGATGTGCCATTGGTCTTATATGTTTGATATGACATTGATCTTATGTGGTTTAATATGCCATGTATTCAAGTTAATAATTCCATTATAGGAGTTGGGATATAAAGGTAACTCACAGATTAAAGGTTGGAGACATTTTGTTTTTGAAATTTTATAACATTTTACTTTCATCTGATAAATATACACAATGTTTTCTGAGTGGTTATACAAATGCCACAATGATGACTTATGATTCAACAACTTTTCCTCAGAAGAAAGAAAGTTTTAAAATATGAATTTCAAACATTTTACATTCTTAAAATTAGTTTTGAACAAAGATTTATCAGTCATCTAACAACACACAAATTAAGTGTGATATTGCCAGGTATATGTTTTGGTGAACTGTATCAAGACAATGTGATAAAATATTGTTTTTATATAGTTATTTAAGAAATAGGTGGATTTTAAGTCTTTAGACATGTCAATCATATAATTACAAACCATTGTAATTTCAAAGTCATTTATTGAATATTCCCAACACGGTTCACTAATTATTATGCAACAGTAGATTTATTACCATGGCATCAAATTTTGTTTATGAAAATAAGAGTATTTGAAATAGGAATATTTAATAAATTAGAAATGTTTACAAGAAATTTACAGTTGAACTTACATGACGTTTCTTTTTAATGGTTAGTACTAATACTCAATCTTTAAATAAATTCTGTTTTTAAAGTTTTATGTCTGACTCATGTAGATGAGAAAAATTTGAAAATGAAGATGTATGCCTACTTATTCTAAAAAAACATAGCCACCTTTCCTTCCTTCAGTCTGTAGCCTGGTTGGTTATTCTTTATTTACAGCTTCAAAAGAAGATGAATATCACAGTCACTCAGACTGCTTCATGTGTGCAATCCTGTCTCACGGTAAGGAGGGTACTGTGTATGGAACAGATGGAGCTGTCGAGCTTGAGAATCTTCTCAAATACTTCAAGGGCAAAGCTTGTCCTGGTCTTGTAGGAAAGCCAAAGATCTTTTTTATTCAGGTACATTTTTTTCCCATTGGTAATACTGGCCATCTATTGATTTGGAAGAGTAGATAGCAGGTTTATGATTGGAAAAATCTTTCTAAAAATTGAAATTTATCAAAAGTATATGTTAAACTTCATAGTATGCATAAATATCTGTATATGTGTTATACTTCATAGTATGTATACAATATATGGGTATGTGTAATACTTCATAGTATGCATAAAATATATGGTATGTGTAATAATTCATAGTATGCATAAAATATATGGTATAAGTAATACTTTATAGTATGCATAAAATATATGGGTATGTGTAATACTTCATAGTGTGCATAAAATATATGGTATATGTAATACTTAATAGTATGTATACAATATATGGTTGTGTGTAATACTTCATAGTATGCATAAAATATATAGGTAGATTTTCACAACAGGCGTAGATGTTGATTGTTATTGATGGAACATAGGTTGTCTATGGCAGACAGAAAGTTGTCACATGTTAATCTTTTTTAAAGTAATTTTTTATCAGTTGTTTTTGTGTAGATGTTTGTAAAATGTTTGGAGGCTTGTATTGTGCTGATGTTTTGTTATTAATATTATTGTTTTTGTGGACATAGAAGTAAACTCCCCCCCCCCAACCTTAAAAAGGAAAAGTATTATACAATTATGACCTAAACTGTAGTCTTGGCCTACCCAGAATGTAATTGCATCAAGAACTGGTATAAATTCTTCTGGGAAAGAGGGTGTTAAAATAGTCTCCTTTGCAGATTTTTTGTCTTCACTCTTTATTTGTTGTTTTTTTTTTTTTGTCAAGAAACTTAGAAAGTGTTTGGAGGTTCATATTTTATGCTACTCTTTTGCTAATAACATTGTTTTGTGGCCAGAGAATTGAAACTTTTCCAAGAAATGAAAGTATCACAGAGCTGAAGCCAAAACTGCACTTTCAACCAGACCAGGGTGTACATGCATAAAGAATGTACATTTATTAGTCTAACATACAGTAAAAACTGTGTGCCATTGCACGTTGTTTACAATAAGTGGATGCATTTTCATTCCATTCCGTGTTGACATCACCAAGAACATGATCACATAATGTGCATTATGTCAGAAGTGACATTAGGCTGATGTACAGCTGAATTAATCTTAATTCTGGTTTCTTTGAAATAAATGGCTATTTTGTTTTCATTAAGGTGTGCATTAGTTTGCTTTTTATTGTTCCTAAAAGACATAGATTGATCCTTATATCAGAGAGCTCCAAAATTTCTTGCCTGATAATTCAGTAGGTAACACAAACATCAAAATAAATGCTAAAATTAGTCAAGTAATCATGTTTTCAAGTCATTGATGGTCCTGTGGTATCCAAGCTCATGCTTGCTCTTTATGAGGGTCCTGTGGTATCCAAGCTCATGCTTGTCGTTTTATGAGGGTCCTGTGTTATCCAAGCTCATGCTTGCTGTTTATGAGGGTCCTGTGGTATCCAAGCTCATGCTTGTTGTTTATGAGGGTCCTGTGGTATCCAAGCTTATATTTGTTATTTATGAGGGTCCTGTGGTATCCAAGCTTATATTTGTTGTTTATGAGGGTCCTGTGGTATCCATGCTCATGCTGATTGTTCATGTCATTATTGTAATTACCTATTGCCTTGAGCTTTTGATTGGTGGACTTTACTGGCACCAATGCCTTCAGGTTGTACATAGAACCTGTGATGTATTGTAATCTATGAAATGTATAGGGAAACAAATCACCATTTTTGTCATTTGGTGTAATGAAAACAGTGGAAATTTTTTTGAATAATTCAAATATCCATTTTATCTCGCAGTTTTCAGTAGTTGTGTTGGTTAAATGTCAAAATGAATTACACTAACACATGTTCACATCTTTTGCCAGTAAAAGAATATATTTATTTCTTATGTCAGTGAAGAAATTCAGGAGTGGTGAGGTTTATATATATATATACCATAAATGAGGATTTTGGCTCTTGAACCAAATATCCCTTATGATCTTATTGTCCACTGGCAACCTCATTTGCATAATAATAACAAATGGGTGATATTTCATGGGATGAATACATGGTTTCCAATCTCATATACAGCATGTAAAGCTTAGGTTGGATATAAATAGATAGGTGAATGGATAGATGGACATCATATGCCCAAAAAAAAAAAAATCCTCTTCAAATAAGAAATGCATTTTTAATTATAAATAATACTAGTTCTATATGCTACACAAAACACTGGAATATGAATGAACCAGTGCTCTAGAAATGTCAAATAGAAACTTGTTCCATATCACTTCATAGGAACATGATTTTTTTGTGGAGTATCTTGCTGTATTTTCTCTCTTCAAACAGGAATTCTATAAAAAAAATTATCCTTTTTCCATTTTCTAAACCTCAGTTCTTGTAAGAAATACAAATGGCTGTGTTCACATTTTCAAAAGATGTTATTGTTGAATTTTCTAAAAATGAAATAACTAAGTGGAGTTAATATCATTCACTTAAGAGTATTAATAATTTTAACACTGAAAACAAGCTTCTTGCTGATGATTAATGTTGACTTTCCACAACATAACTTTATCATCTATATCCTGTAGTCAAAGTATGTTATATGGGAAATTGTGACTAAAGACTAAATATGTGTAACCGAATATGTTCTAATTGGATCTTTAATTATAATTGTATGACCATCATCTTGCAGCAGTTTGTCATTCAGACTGCTTTCAGTGTGTAATGATGCATATTTTATTCTTATTGAGAAAATTTATATTGATTTTATGGTAGTAAAGGCAAGGAAAAATGTGATCCACATTTATTGTCTTCCTAAAGATCATTGGAGTCTATGAAAAATTGTTTAGCTTTGTAGGACAGCTGGAAAGAATGTACTGTGCACAAGTTCAACTTTAAAATTTTCAACTGATTTTTGAAATTTCCTTAATATACTTTGGAATCTTTTTAACAAGATGTGTTATTTGTAAGGAAATAGATACTCAGATGAGTAATTGGAGCATTTGCCATTTGCTTCATGTGGTCAACTCAATTCCAATCCACTTTTACCAGTATGAATTCCAATCCACTTTTACCAGTATGAGTTCCAATCCACATTTACCAATACGAGTTCCAATCTACTTTTACCAATATGAGTTCCAATCCACTTTTACCAATATGAGCTCCAATCTACTTGTACCAATATGAGTTCCAATCTACTTTTACCAATACGAGTTATAATCTACTTTTACCAATATGAGTTCCAATCCACTTTTACCAATATGTTCTCCAATCCACTTTTACCAGTATAAGTTCTAATTCACTTTTATCAGAATGATTTCCAATCTACTTTTACCAGTACGAGTTCCAATCCACTTTTACCAGTATGAGTTCCAGTTCACTATTACCAGTATGAGTTCCAATCCACTTTTATCAGTATGAGTTCCAGTATAGTTTTACCAGTATGAGTTC